>JACXGM010013735.1:0-22746 GCA_016801145.1 Umbra pygmaea | reverse complement strand
GTGTGCATTTGTAAATTTTGTTTGCTTTTCGGAATTGTGTGTGCATTTATGAATTTTGTGTGCATTTGTGAATTTTGTATGCATTTGTGAATTTTCTGTGCTTTTAAATTTTTGTGTGTGCATTTGTGAATTTTCTGTGCATTTGTGTATCCTGTGTGTGTATTTATGAATCATGTGTGTGCATGTATGAATCATGTGTATGCATGTATGAATCATGTGTGTGCATGTATGAATCCTGTTTGTGTATATGTGAATGTAGTGTGTGCATTTATCTTTATTGAGACTGTTTTAGCTCCATAAAAAGGCTCTGCCTTTTTTCTGTGCTTTTCCGGCCACTGAGAGACATGGAAGAGGAGATGCATTTTAGATATTTTCAGATGGAATCTTTAAGGAGAGCCAATTCGGTAGCCTGACAACCCAAACCCACATCAAGATGTTGGGTCTGGGAACTCACCATTTGGGGGGCTCAATCCGAGGGGCGGGATAAATGGCTGTCTTTCAAATTCCCCAACCAACCAGAGCAATGAAGTATTCGGTCTGCAAAATTCAGAACACATCTTCCTTTTGTAAGAATGACTTTAGTGCCGTTCTTATCTCAAAGAAAAACTTAACTCCAGCCAAAGCCGATTCGAAAGACAGCTGTTCACCAGCAGTAACAGCCATCTACTTTGTTTTCCGTAATTACGTTAAGCCTGCCCACCGGCTCTATACACAATGTGATTGGCCTGACCAGAATTTGTTTTTTCCAGCTCGCAAGTCAACAGAGAGTTGCTAGACTGACCCTAGCTGCAAATTATATTTGCTGCCGCTAGGGTGCGTCTAGACTTCTAGGCTACCAATTTGGTTAAAAGCTTCTTGAACATGAACTGAACCTGTACCTACCAGCCAATCTTGTAATAGTACTTTGTGTGGGTATATACCTACATTGTCATACAATGATTGCCTATGCGTTAATGCAGTTTTTTTGCTACATAGTGATGCACCTGCCCATGGGTAAGCTGATTTACTGATTGAGTCAGATGGGAGATTGATCAATATATTATAAAGTGAAAAGTCACCTATTGAACTTCTACTTGAGTAGAAGTCTAAAAGTATCTGAATTTAAATGGACTTATGAACCAAAAGTAAAATTGTGATCTTATATGTACAAATTAAGTAAAATAGTCACATCTTTCAATGGATAATATAAATAGCAGAGGTGCTTCTTCTATGATACATTACAGAAAACTTTGTAAATGTGGCATCTTGAAAAAGAAACGCTCACCTTTACTGGTTTGTTCTTCATCAATTACAACACACTGATAATAATAATTATAGAGCCACACAGTGGGCACTCCAAGGCATGCAACATAACACATATCTCCCTTTCTTTAGATTTATTTTCTTTATTATTCATAACTCAAAAGTTAACATGGTTTAACTGTCCATAACCCAAGTTAATATTTTCTTTCTAATTTACAGTCTCTGCTACATTGACTCTAGGAACTTTGATAGGTCAAAGCGTGATATTTTCACGACTCTCAGTCTTGGTTTGTTCGCATCTCACTGGTGTTTGGCACGGTGTTGTAGTATGGTGTTGGAGATCTAAAAGGTATGGTTCTATCCAGGTTATCCTTCTTCAGGTTCATTTTCCACAGGCAGAGTTAGAACTGGTAGGTCCTCAACAGTTTCTTTTTGCTTTGGCGGAAACTATGTTTCACTTTTTTTCAGTGTTTATCTCATGTTCCTCCTGTCCAAGTTTTTTCTGTATTACAGCATGTTTCCAAATGTTGTCTTGTCTAATTCTTACACTTTATCCTCTCACCTCAGGTAATTTCCTTGTTTCAAGATGAAAGTAGTTTTTTTTTTTCTGTTAATCAGTCTGCTCTGTACCTGTTTTTGTTTTTCTTTTTTTCTTTTTTTCTTTTTTTTTTTCTTTTTTTGCTCCGTACCTGTTTGTAAACTCTGGGTTTTAACAGTCTTTTTTAAGCTGGTATTTTAGGTTTACAATGACTATGGTTCGACTTCACCTGAATACATCTTCCATAAAGATATTGGTGAAATTTCTCATAGAGAACTGCTAATAGCTCCTTTTCAATTTCAGCATATCGTCTTTGACAGTCTGTTAGTGTCCTTGAGCCGTAGGCTATGTTTGTCCTTTCTGCAGAATCACAGCTCCCAACCCTTCTGAGTTTGCGTCCACTGACAGGATGACTGGCTTGTTTACATCGTGGGACTTTAAGACTGGTATGCTTACTAGTGCTTTCAAGTGCTCGATGCTCTTGTGTTGTTCTCTGTCCCAGTGCCATTGTGTTTCACCTTGCGGAAACTTTTAAGAGATTTGGGATGAACTTGGTTAAGTACTGTAGCATATCCACCAATCGTTGTATTGCTCTTTTGTCCTCTGGCTCTGGGATTTCTTGTATTGCTCTGATTTTTCTTCATCTGGCTTCCGCCCCTCTGCTCAACACCGTATGTAGCTGCCGTATGTAGCTGATTTCAGGTTTTTTCTATTTTACATTTATCTCTATTCAGGTTTAGGTTTATGCTTCTCAGTTGGTCTAGTTTCTTCTCAGTCTTTTATCATGTGACTCTGTCCTCGACCCTAGACTAAAAAGTCATCCATTATGTTCACAACTCCTTCCAGACGCTGCGATAGGCACCTCTGGAACACCTCTGGAACACCCCTGGAACACCCCTGGAACACCTCTGGAACACCCCTGGAACACCCCTGGAACACCTCTGGAACACCCCTGAAACACCTCTGGAACACCCCTGGAACACCTCTGGAACACCCCTGGAACACCTCTGGAACACCTCTGCTGCTGATAAAATCTAGTGAATCTGTATTTTCCATATGATGTATTAAAAGTACATACTGAAGTATGGCACTGTCCTCATCTAACTGTCCTCATCTAATGCGTCCACAACTGAGAATACTTTTGCTTTGGGCATTTCAGCAACTACTTCTTTCACTGTCCTGAAAGGACGGTGCTCTCTTTTTATTGCACAGTTTAAGTCTTGAGGATCAATACAAACCCTAATCTTGTTCACTTTCATGATTGTCACCTTGCTATTAACCCATTCTGTAAGTTCGGTCTGTTTTTCAATGACACCTACGTTTTCCATGCATTTCAGCTCCTTTGCCACATCTTTTCTCAGGGCTCCTGGCACTTTTCTGGGTGGATGAATCACTGCTGTGACTTCTGGATTTATCTGAACGTGGTGAACTCCAGGAACACATCCCAGTCCTGTAAATAATATTTTTGTTTGGGCGATTCATGGTCTGGCTTCGCTTGCTTCGGTTGAACTTTGACCCAATCAGTGTAATTTACCTGACTGAGAGGGTTAAACAATGGAGTGACAGAATGAGACTGAGCCTGAGAGATAGAGACGACAACAGAGATGGTCTAAACATCTCTGATGACAACAACAGCAGTGCTAGCAATGGAAGAAATGATGATAGCCAGAGATGGTCAGGGGAGATGTGAAACTGAGTTGAAATCCTTATTCGTTTGAAGGTTCTGCATTCATTTCCCTCCTGAATTTGTATGTCCTTTACTAAAAATATCTGCAATAGCATCTGGATGTTGCTATTGCAGCTGTTTTAAAAATAATACACAGAATAATTTCCCTAAGACCACAGCAGGAAATCGCGTTGAAGCCGTTCATGTAATTTATTAAAAAGGTGTTAAGTAGTTTGTTCATATTACATTAGCCAGTTGCTGGTCGAGTCGCAATGACGTAAGACATTTATTATTGGTTAGGAAATGTGGACTAGGTCTTTGACAACGCCCATTGTGGAAGCGGCTACTATGGAAGTAATTTCAGACTGAATAATGGAGTGAAGTAGAATGTAAATTCAGTTCTGATTATCAGGCAAGGGATTCAGAGCCCCAACAGCTCAACGCTTGTCTCTAGATTTCAATCATAGATTGTATATTACTGAATGGAGCCATGTGTGACGTCACCCATTGGTTTGTGAAGATCGGATTTGGGTTATCGAATTTGCCGTTACGGGCGCAGACATCTTGGTTGTGGATGTGACGATTTTGGACAAGAGGGAGGAGTAATCTAGCTAGCTAACTAATATTAATTGGGATGCTAACGAAAAACAGCATTAAAACAAAATGTAATGTTTCTTACCAGAAAACTGCCAACTCCTTTAAGTGTCTTGTCGTACAACCGAACGCCATAACCACGCCCTAAACGCCCTTCGCTTTTTTGCCGATTTTAAAATCAATGAGACAATAAAAAAAAAGAACATTATGATAACTTGCAGAAGGCTTAAATCTAGCAATTGAGACAATGTACTCATTATGAAAATGTTTACTGAGGTAATAAATCAAGTATATTATGTCTCTCATTCCCATTACAGAAACCGAGCTCTTTTGCAACCAGGCGTATCGCCCCCCAGCTAGAATTCAGATAGAATGCAGGTTTAAGGCATTTCCTCATGTGTCAATTTGCCAAACCGGATGATCACCCTGTGATTTCAGCCCAGTCTGTTCAAAGCGAAAAGACCTATGCAATAACTCGGTCACCCTGTGATTTTAACCCAATCTGTTCAAAGTGAAAGGACCTATGCAATAACTCGGTCACCCTGTGATTTTAACCCAATCTGTTCAAAGTGAAAGGACCTATGCAATAACTCGTGATTGATGACGTTTGAGGCTTCGGACTTCACACCAGGGTTTGTGAACTGAGGGAGAAGCCCCTCACTGCAGTGTGCAATTCGGGGTGTGCCTCAATGTGGGTGGAGTCAAACGTCTATGCAGTGTGCCCTTACCATCTCCTAATCCTAAACTTAACCATTTCAACACATACATTACATTTCTTCCCATCTCCTAATCCTAAACTTTAATCATTACAACACATGTGCTGGTTGTAAAGAAATGGTGGGTGGGGTCAAACGTAGGAGGAGTCAAACGTTTGACACCGACCTCATTGAGCCCAGCCCCAAAACAAGAACCCTTGTAGCACACTGCATAGACGTTTGACTCCAGCCACATTGAGGCACACCCCGAATTGCACACTGCAGTGAGGGGTACTTGAACTTTTGCTGCAGTTAAAATTAATATTATTTAAATAACTATATTTGTTTAGCAAATGATCCGTTATGGAGAATGTTGCACAAATTCGTTTATAACGCCAAATCAGTTACTTTGTGTAATAACAATACAATGGCGCCCCCTGTCTTGTTTTCAATGTGATTGCCCCCAATATAATAAGAACAGTACCTTATGAAATAAAACCGTCTGTGCGTACGCCAGTTACGTACAGGCTCTCTCTCCGGCTTTTGTGATTGGTCAATTCGGCAAACGCTGCCACTTCTCTAACTGTGATTGGTTTAAAGCGGACCAGCTGACGTTTGTTTCGCTGGAAAAAGCGGAAGTAAAACTACTCAGGTCACCCACCGTTAATCCACATCAGGTTGAAAGCGAGATGTGAGCGTGCTAATCTAACGGTCTCAACAACCGTGAAGCTTTTTACTAGAGTAGACAACATAATTAGTTCAGAATGTATTTGTATACATGCGTAACGGTGTTTTTTCTGAGTATGTTGGTCGAGGGAGCAGAGAAGAAAGAGGGAGACGATGAATGGGTCCATCTCCCCAATAAATGTGAAGGTACAGCAAGAAGAGCATGAACAAGCTAATGCAGCCCTTTAATCTATACACGTTTACAACTAAAGGAATAATAACAAGTGCATGATAGATTGTTATATTAGCTATGACAGGCTGGACAGTAGAGACATGGACTAAATATTTCCTGTTGTAGAACTTGTTAAATTCCTTACACTTGTACGTACTGTACCTGAATAAAGCAGAAGTGAAACCCTACTGATGCTATTGTTGTCTTGGTAGCCGTGTGTTTAATATAATGCGTTACAGGTTCCTCTCTTTGAGACACATGCTAAATTATATCGTTTACCACTATTTTCCTCTCTTTCGGTGTGTGAATTTAATTTAAATCTTGTTCTCCTTAGTGTGTAAGTTCGTGAGTATCGAGATGAAGTCTGCATTTGAAGAGACGGGTAAAACCAAGGAGGTCATCGAGAGGAATTACCGTTTCCTTGACGACAACAAGGGCGCTCCTCCGATCAAATATGTCAAGTCGTATGTGAAATTAATTCAATATCACACATTTTTATTTGTGCCATTATGAAATCAATGGTTATTTATTTTTTTATTTCAACTTTATTTAACCAGGTTAATTAATTTAGACATTCTCAATTGCGACCTGGCCAAGACAAGGCACAATGCGAAATAAAGTTACACACAAAGTACAAACATTCAAGTATTCAGTTACACAGACATACGTTGTATTGTGTGCTGTTGACAATGTTTGTAATATCTTCATTTAGTGCTAGGTTTCAAATTCCATTGCTGTTCAACAAATTCCAGTAGAGAGCACTGGCACCCACAGGGTTATCACACTAGCACCCACTGGGTTTCAAACCCTCCTTCCTGGCACCATGTTCCAACTGAGCCACAAATGGTGCCCAAACGGAACCTCATAACTGATTCCAGCCAGAAGATTCTATGTTCTAACTGGTCCTTATTTGCACATATCTGATGTCCCAGAGTTACACCAGTCCTTGATCAGAAATGAAATTCTGTATGTTCAATATGTGGGATTTAGAGAATGTATTCAGAAGTTATCTGGAACATATAAGGTGATAAGGACAATGATCTAAAGTCTGTTTGATGTCTTCTGACGTAATAGTTCAGGTAGGCTGTAGTGAGGTTGACTTCTCCTTTGGTACTCTGTGTTGGATTGTTTAGACTGTCACTGATGTCCTTAACAGTTGAGCAGTCCATTTTCTGTAGATAGCACTGCTGTTATTGGTAACTTGGTCTGGGGCGCTTCCTGTGGGAGGCGGCCTAGCCGTTATAAATAGTTCTGTCACTGTGATGGGAGGTTGGTACTGCAATAGCGGAATGAGAAAAAGAAAATGCTTCAATAATTGGTCTGTAAAGGGAACACCAAAGAAATTCTATAATTCGTCTATGCTCCTAAATTGCTTGAAGTACTTATTTGACGTTCTGGCTCATCAGTCATCTCTCTCACTCAGGGAGAACAGGGTAGAGCTAGCGTAAGTGCAGTGTCAACTGCAGACAAAAGGTCTGTGCAGATGAATGCGTTTGAATGCAACTTTGTGAAATAATTATAATTTGCGTGAAAGACAAATTTTAGAATTTTGTCAGTTTTCCTCTTTAAAATATGATCAGATGTGCTTTCACATAGATTTTTCACATAGCAGAGCTGATTGGATTGGTCAAAAGGCTAAATATTTCAATAAATAACAGAAGTGTGCTTAACAGCCTCTCACTCACCCCCCCCTTCCCTCCATAGAGATATCCGTTTCATCGAGGTGGTAGAGAACGTGTGCCAGAGACTATCTGAGTACAACCTTCACAAAGAGAGGGAGGGCAGCAACCGCTTTGCCAAGGTCAGCATGTGTCCCAAAATTCAGAGTTCAGAAGGACACGTCTTTAATTAACTGTGTTGAGTTTTAACCGTGTATGTGTTGTTTTGTTTGTGTCAACTGTCTCCCTGCAGGGCATGTCGGAGACATTCTCCACCCTCCACGGGCTTGTCCACAAGGGGGTAAAGGTCGTCATGGATATCCCCTATGAGCTATGGAATGAGACCTCCGCAGAGGTGGCTGACCTCAAAAAGCAGGTGACCACCGGTTGGCTACATGTGGGTTGATTGAGCGGTGGGTGTTGGTTGTGAACACTGCATTTTGATTTTATTTTTGTGTGTTCAGTGTGACGTAATGATTGAGCAGTACGAAGAGGTGATCGAGGACTGGTACAAAGGCAGTCAGGAAGAAGACCTCACCACTTACCTGTGTGAGAAACACGTCCTGAAGGGACAGGATACAGGTAACAACACACAGACAGAAACTAACATGTTTTTGGAAATACACCCAAGAAAACTGAGTCAAGTAGGCAATTTAACATGGCAGTGACTGGCCCATGGCCTGAACCTTGTTAAGGGGTGTGGTCATGTTAGGTAGCTCGGCTCTAGAGTGGGGTGTGGCCTAACTAACTAGATCGTGTTCTGAGGATAAATACTAGCATACAGTTTCGAACCAATCAAACTAATGTGAAATCTTCCCCCTCTCACATGCTCATCTTCTTCACCTCTTCCTTCTCGCTCCGTTCCCTCGCCAGCCTGCCTGAGGGAAGAGTACGTCAAGAAGAAGGGAGACGCGGCGGCCATCGCAGAAGACAGGAAGAGCAAGCAGAAGAAGAAGAGGAGCGTCGGGAAGAAGGGGACGAAGAGCAGCGATGTGGGAGCAGTAGGGGAGGGAGGAAGCCAGGATGGAGAGAAGACCCTGAAGAAGAAAAAGAAAAATGACAAAGTGAAGAAGAAGAAGAAGAAAGGAAAGACAGTGGTGCCCCTGTCAGCAGACAAGCACGAAAGGGAGGTGGAGTCATCGGATGAGGACATCCAGGGAAAGGTGGACTTGCTTGGGGAGAAGACGGAGCTGTAAACCACATGGTGGGGCGAAAGGGTGGAGCCCTAATGAGTCACAATTGGCAGCATATTCCCTATGTAGTGTACTACTTTTGACCAGAGCTATTCTCCCTGTAGTGCACTACTTTTAACTAGAGCAGTATGGTCCCCGGTAACCCTATTTTCTATTCAGCGCACTATGAGCCCTGGTTAAACACTACCGGTCACAAGTTTTAGAACAAACCTTTAGCTCATCCGTAATAAACAATGTTTGACTATCGCTTCTAATCAATTTCATGCTAATTTTTGGTAAATGAAGTTTCAATTTC
This sequence comes from Umbra pygmaea, assembly GCA_016801145.1. Taxonomy (NCBI): domain Eukaryota; kingdom Metazoa; phylum Chordata; class Actinopteri; order Esociformes; family Umbridae; genus Umbra; species Umbra pygmaea. The sequence continues at coordinate 13,967 of JACXGM010013735.1, read as the reverse complement.
TATCAACACACGTAGATTCCTGGTTGTTTTAAAACATTCGATCGGGGAAGTGAAAACCAAGGCCGTATGAAGCCATTTAGAAACCAGGTAATATGAGTTGGACTGCTAGAAAAAGTCATTATTTCTTTTGCTTTCATGGCTCCTTTATACTTTTCCAAATGTTTTCTTGAATTCCAGTCTTAGTGAGGGCCAGGCTCTCACTATGCTCCATGCTGTCGCCAACCTCTGCAAGTTCATCTCCTTATTGTCGAAGCTTAATGTCCTCACTTTCTCTATATATTCAGGTAAATATTGATCGAGTCAACGGAAGAGTCCCACTCAGTGTTCAACCTCAGTATATGCAACTGTTTTGCTTTTCGGTTCACATTCCACCAGTTTGCCTGCAAGTCCCTTTGTGTGTCCTCTCTAGCAGTGGACATCACTAGGGGCTTTTAACTGTGTTTTATTCTTTTGTGCACGTGTGTTAATGTTGATTATATTTTACAGTGCATTTCAAGGAAGCAGATAATACTTTGTTGATGTCAGACCTGCCCAACCCTATTCCTGGAGGTCAGCTGTCCTGTAAGTTCACTTCAACCTGATTTAGCACGTGTGGTTCTAATACATAGCCATGAGGGTTGGAGAGAACATATAAGATGGTAGATCTCCAGGAATTGGGTTGGCAAGCCCTGATCAAAGTCCCCTGATAAACAGGAATTGAAATGGAATTTTACTTTAGAGAATTTAAATATTATGTATTACAGGTAACGCCGTTTTGAAAAAATGATTACTAAAGCAATATTTGGTAACATTTCGCTTTTAAATATAGAGTACATGAAAAACAATATCTTTTAGTATGAATTTCTCACAATTGAAACTTGAATTCTATCTTACTTGGAAGAAAAGTACCCCTTTTGTTGTCAATAGAATTATTTTTTCAGAAGGTTTAGGGTTGTTGACTTTATGCTTGAACACGTTCACTGAGGATTTCGTTATGAATCGCAGGTGTTCATGTACTAAACGACATTTGTTCTTAGTGTATTGGTTCGGCGAAGCTGCTATTTAGCATATGCTGTGTGTTTGTGCGCGTGCTTGTGTGTGTGTTTTTAAACGTGTGACTTAAGGTGTTTGAATAAAATGAATGCTGTCTGAAACATTTATCTGACTTGTAATATGTGTTGATTGAAACTCTTATCTGGCATGACATCTTGTGACAGTGAATAGAATTAAAAGACAAGTGGAATTAGATGTATTTAGATGACCACTGTGTTTTGTTTTTGGTGGGGATTAGACAAAAGGTGTCAAATCTCCACAAACAGTCTTGTCTGGTAAGGTTAGATACAATGTTATTTTTCTATTAGTTCATTTAAGCTTTCTAAACTTTGAACATGAGCGGGACAAAATTTGATTCAATAAATATTTATATTATTGAATATTAACATAAATAATAAAATATTTTTCCATATTATCCACACTGCATTGTGGGAGATCATTGCCCCAACTTTATTACTTTAATTTTTTTAAATATCAAGAAATACAGTTTTTACCTTTTGTAAGCTTTACTGAAAGAGTATTATGTAGTGTTCTCGCTGGCACAAAATTCTAATTCCTTTTTCAATTAGGAAAAAACTGCAAAACAAAATTCCACTTTTTCTTTTAGACTTTTTAGCTAATTTTGTTTCACATTTTGTTAATTCATAATAGCAGAAGAGACACCTTTTTACTGTAAATTACTTACTTTTTGAAGCCTACCCCCTTGGTCTGTAGTTGTTTACTGTTCTAGTCACTTCTGTTTATCTTTTAGCACTGTTTCTCTAGCAAAATCCTAAAGACGACAAAGAAGCTAGCTATACAGCCAATTAGAATGGTCCCTGTCACCATTCCCACAGGCCGACTGCCAGACAAGACTGACGGGCGCTTCAAATGCATGGTGACGGTGAGGGACACCAAACAGGCTAGAGCGACGGTCGGACACCGTTGGCCTAACTAGTCCAGTTGCCCAACTGTTGGCTTGGTGTGTCAGCCCCTTTAGGCTGTGTCTGTGTGGTCCAGTGAGGGGGTTTGATGCTTCTGACCATCCTTTTCCTGTGTCTTCCTCTCAGGAAGCCCTTTGTGTTGAATAGGTGTGAGAGATGCCAGCAGGGGCTCACTGCGGCAACTCCTAGCAATTTTAGGATTAGCGACCAGTTTATGTCCGATCACTATCTCACTGCCTGCTGTGTTAATCCCCACCACCCACTGATAGCGACTAGCGTCTAATGATTTCTGGCGATTCAACATGTTACGAGATACTAGTCACTAACTCTGAGCCAATCGGAAAGTGGGGGAAAAAAGGTCAACCTTAGTTAATAAATTTACACGGACCCTTAACTTCAAAATCTGTGGCAGCTTCACGGAATCGCATGATGACGTAGCAGAGTCTAAATAGCATAGATTTTGCAAGTTGGCAGGTTGGGGTGGTGGATCGGCGTATAAGCTTGCGACCCATATCCCAGAGATTGCGATTTCAAATCCATGCGGACACTTTGCATTTATTTTGTTTTCTATTCCAGCACGATTCAGACGTATTGCAAATGTGCTTTTTTCCCCTCACTGTCTCCATGGTTACAAACAATACATTACGACAAATTACAGCAAGATTTCTGAGTGATTAAGGTTAGGGTAAGTGTTTGGGTAAGGCTTAGATCGAGTTAACAGCAATGTCTCACTGTGCGCCTGAACTGTTAATCAAACAAGTTATTTGACAGCGGATTGGACATCAGATGGACTTTACAGGTTAGTTTGAATTTACTAATTTAACTTGCAGCTTTGTTTTTGCGTAGTCAATAGCTACGCAGCATTATCTACATTAGCTAGTTAAATATCACTTGGGGAGGGAAGGCTGATTACGAGTACAGAAAGGAGTTCTTATTACTACTCATTTAAAATGTGAACATGATAATTGGCCAGCTGTAATTTGCATAAAAAAACTGGTGTGTGGCTGTCAAGCAATGGAAACGATACGGAATACTCAAAATGACAGTGTGATAATCGTTTATCTTCTCTACCTCAAATTGTACTTTTTTGAGCTGTGATATGAGATGTCCATTTATAGCTGGCTTTGTTTACAATGTTCTGTCTGCTGTGGATGCTGAGTATACAGCTAGTATTCATGTTCTTTCCTTCTAAAATCACTTTTTCAACTCCATGCTGTAACTGATAATTTAGTATGGAGCTTCAGGCCAGGATCTTGTAGTTGCAAGAGAAGTGGGAAAAAAAGTATATTGTAATTATACTCCAGTATTATACTTCTACAGTGTTGGGTAAAGTTACTTTTCTAGTTACTTGTTGAGTTCACAAGTTTTGGGAAGTCCCTAATTAAGATAAAATGATCAGGTAAATGGAGTTAATATCTTAACAGTGACCTATAAAACAAATAGAAAGAGTAAAGAAAATATCAATCATGGTCACCTGTAAGATATGACCTCCATTTACCTGATCATTTTGTCTTAATTAGGGACTTATTAAAACTTGTGAACTCAACAAGTAACTAAAAAAGTAACTTTACCCAACACTGTACTTCTAGTACACTTATGTTTGACCATAAGTATAAATTCAATATATTTAAGTTTATTTGAAGTATACTTTCAAGACATGCATGTCTAAATAATATATTAGAAGTATATTTAGTCTAAATAAAATACAGTTTGAAGTATACTTTTCTTTGCTTAGGCAGGTACATTGTGAACAGCAATGACTACATTCAGGTTGGAGAGGCAAAAGCCAGCATTCTTTACATCAACCAGGTGCTGTCCTAATTTTCTAGCAGAAACACTGCCCTTATGCTGTGGCATAAATCAATTGCCTGAAATTGCAACCTCGACTGAAGGAATCATGGATGAATTTTGAAGCAAGAAAAAGATCAGGTGTTGTGTCAGCAGCCAGTAAACCGACTGCTACCCTGATCTGAGCACTAGTTCAGTGTTTTGATTTTTGTGTCTTTTTTATTGCATGTTTGCTTGATTTTCACTGTTTGCACTGTTGTTCTTAATACACCTTTGTTTGACGTTCACCTTTTTTTAAACGGCACAGATATAGTAATATATATCTAAACACAATGGAGAAGTTGTGCTTATTATGAACTTCGGATAAATGTTGGGGATATTTCAGAATGTAGGTTTAGCAACAAGCAGTCACTAAGATTTCCAATTCCACTGGGGAGAAATTTGGAGCGTTTTCTCCTGTTGCCATGATGAATGGTGATGTCTGTGTTCCATTGATGATGGCTTTTTGTATCTCGTGCTTAACTCACGGTGGCTTCAAGTTGATTGAACTAACTGTTACCAGTTATTCAGAAACCGTTAACTCTTGAGAGTTTGACAGCTCAGAGTCAGTCAACCTAGAGTTGTGGTTTTTAACTCGGTTTGTCACCATTTATCGAAACATTTAAACAATTTATGTTATTAAAGCTGTACTAAGTAACTTACATTAATTTTCTGCATACAGTGCCTTGCGAAAGTATTCGGCCCCCTTGAACTTTTCGACCTTTTGCCACATTTCAGGCTTCAAACATAAAGATATAAAACTGTTATTTTTTGTGAAGAATCAACAACAAGTGGGACACAATCATGAAGTGGAACAAAATTTTTTGGATATTTGAAACTTTTTTAACAAATAAAAAACTGACAAATTGGGTGTGCAAAATTATTCAGCCCCCTTAAGTTAATACTTTGTAGCGCCACCTTTTGCTGCAATTACAGCTGTAAGTCACTTGGGGTATGTCTCTATCAGTTTTGCACATCGAGAGACTGAAATTCTTGCCCATTCCTCCTTGCAAAACAGCTTGAGCTCAGTGAGGTTGGTTGGAGAGCGTTTGTGAACAGCAGTTTTCAGTTCTTTCCACAGATTCTCGATTGGATTCAGGTCTGGACGTTGACTTGGCCATTCTAACACCTGGATATGTTTATTTGTGAACCATTCCATTGTAGATTTTGCTTTATCTCTGATCAGTCTTCTCCTTGTATGAGCTGAAAGTTTAAAGGGACTGCTGGATCTTGGTAGATGTGCAGTGGTCTGATACTCCTTCCATTTCAATATTATATATTATATATATATATATATATATATATATATATATATATATATATATATATTATGGCTTGCACAGTGCTCCTTGGGATGTTTAAAGCTTGGGAAATCTTTCTGTATCCAAATCCGGCTTTAAACTTCTCCACAACAGTATCTCGGACCTGCCTGGTGTGTTTTTTGTTCTTCATGATGCTCTCTGTGCTTTCAACGGACCTCAGACTATCACAGAGTAGGTGCATTTATACGGAGACTTGATTACACACAGGTGGATTCTATTTATCATCATTATCAAAATCAAATCAAATATCAACTTTATTGTCACATAGTCACAAGTACTAGTGAAATTGGCCAACCTGTCCACAAAACATCATCGGGTAGACAGAACAGGAAGACAGGGATTAGAACAACAATACAGCATTACATGAGGAAAGATGAGGGGGAAAAAAAAGAACAGCCCCATATTATGCCCCTTCGGGGGTACAGTGTGGTAACATGAAAAAAAAAACACCTCAGCAACAAGCACAGTCAGTACACTCTGAACAAGACTCGCAACAGGGGTGATGGGGGCGGGAAAAGGGGAATGAGAGAATCAGCCAGATAGGCACCCATCTTCGACTGCAGCCTTCGTAGGCGCTATCAAGACCCGTCCTATCAGGCTGGCCGGTATGAGCTGCGAAGGCGGGGGGATGGGGTGTGGGAGGTGTATCTGTACATATGTGTGAGTGTGTGTGTGTGTAGGCCTGTAGATTTTTTCCGTGGCTGGCAACAGTCCCAAGGTGACAAGTCTGCAGGATGTCGATACCGGGCAGCCTTGGTCCTGTCCCAGACAGAGTCACAATCACCAGGTGTCTGAGGGAACAAAAACAAGAGCATTTCACTGCAGCGCTGTCCGGGAGAATATGTTATTCCAACCGTGCCTTGTCCAAGGCCAGTGGTTGGTTGTGGGCGGAGCAGAAATAGATAAGATGTGTTGACTTCTTGGGGCATCAGCCGCATTCCAATCTGCACGTCTGGTCCCTCTTGAGTCAATTTGGTCCATTTTGGTCTCCGAGACGATCCACTTTCCTGTGCAAACCTGTGGGCTTCTCCGTGATGTTAACCAACTTGTGGTCTATAGACCCAGTCTGAGTGCAAACGGCTCTGCCAACTGTTTCAATCATGACGGGCAGCCCTGTGGGGCAATGAACAGCTGTCACCGTCTTCTTAATTTCACGATAAACCAGGGCAACGCCTAATCCCATCAGCAGAAGACCTGTTATCATGGTTCCGAATAGGTAGATATCTTCAACGTCCTCCATGGAAAGAGCCGCCAGACACACGACCCGCCACCTTGCCCATGCGTCCATCGTGTAGCCAGCTGCATACGTTCCGGCAGGGCGGTCAGGTTCCCCCGAACCCAAGCTGCGCGTCGAGAATATGGTGTCAATTGCGTTTAGAGACCAGTTGATCAAATCCATAATTTCCATAGTTTGGAGAGCAGTGCTGCGAGAGGCTCTCAGAGTACAGGACAAAGACGAGACAAGAGCAAGCAGGGAAGATAAGGGAAGGGAGAGGGAGAAAATGCGACCAATCATTACTATTGTCATTACTATTTTAAAATTCTTATATTGTTGTAATTCTTGTTTTTAAGCCCACTGCATAGAATCGCCGAGCCATGTCAAAAAGAATTTCTCTGCATAGGATGATGTATGTTATTCAATGCATATGATAAATAAACCACTTTGACTTTGAGAGCCAAAGAAGAAGGAAAGTCATTTAGGTCAACATTGGATCATTTAGAGATCCTCATCCTCACTAACTTCTGGAGAGAGTTTGCTGCACTGAAAGTAAGGGGATGAATAATTTTGCTCGCCCAATTTGTCAGTTTTTATTTGTTAAAAAAGTTTGAAATATCCAATAAATTTTGTTCCACTTCGTCATTGTGTCCCACTTGTTGTTGCTTCTTCACAAAAAATTACAGTTTTATATCTTTATGTTTGAAGCCTGAAATGTGGCAACAGGTCGAAATGTTCAAGGGGGCCAAATACTTTCGCAAGGCACTGTATATTAAAATTATTTCTTATATGTACAAAGATAGTAATTATTTTGTCCATAATATGCTATTTTTGCTAGTTAGATATTGTCAAATGTCAATTTTACTATTCTACCATTGTCCATATTTTGTATTTTTTAATTTGATGTTTTCAACCCCTAGATCCAATTTGCTAATTCCAAACGTTTACTAGTCCTAAAATATAGTTTTTGAAAAAGTTAAGATTGGAATGAGCATGCATGGTGGCCTAGTGGATGAAGTGATGTTTGCATGTGTAAAAATCTTTTGCATTTGTAGAAATATTTTGTGCATCACTGGAGTTACAAAACCCAAGTTACGATTTGCGAAACTTTGTGTCAAAACGGGGCCAAAATGTTACCCAATAAGCACGTTACTTATCGATTAGCCAACCAGAACGCTGCCCATCGATCAACCAATTAAGGGGCAAAAGATTCTAGCGAGGTGCATTCTCCTTACTTCTTTGCATTCTGGAGTCAGTCAACACGAGAAGTCCGAGGATGATGCTTTATCACAAGCATAGACAGTTCACAAGTGACACAAGTGAAACTTACCAGTGTGAAGCTAGCTTCTTTAGTGGATTCCTTTCCTAGTTTCGCCTTCAGAATAATAGCGCTTGATTCATTGGATAAAAATCTATTAACCACAAAGGATACATTACACATTTTGAAAATATGCCACTAAACTCTATTAGGATAGTGTGAAATATTTACTAACTTATAATAATTTAATAAGACTATTTACATTTGCAATTTGGATCGCATGCATATATAATAAATACACAGAGTCCTGTAAAATGCTAGCTACATTATGGATTGAAATGGTTTATCGGTGGTGTTACGCATTGCTCCGCAGGAGAACTCCACCATTGACCCAACAAGAGAGCTTTTAAAGTCAAAGTGGCCTCAACCATTACAAATAACAGACCAACAGTCCTCCATCAGAACGTGAGCGCTCACATATACCAAACCAGAGAGAAGGAGACAAACACAAAATGGCACATTATATACTGAAGGGAAGGTATGATGGGAAATGGTGCGTGGAATCAGATGGAACGGATAACGAAGGGGAGGAGTCAGTGATAAGTGATGATTGGACTGATGAGGATGAGGCACCACCTGTGGGGAAACATACAAACGGAACAGGGGGGTATTCCAGAAAGCAAGGCTAACTTACCATCACATATACCCAGAACTCTTGGTTGATTAACCCGAAACTTGCTTAAACTGGGTATGTCGGTTCCAAAACACCGGTGAGGAGTTAGTTCAATCAATATTGGTAACCCAGAGTTAATGCGCGTGCACGGGGAGTACGTAAAGATATATTCAACTGATCGCCGATTTCAGGAGTTACCATGGAAATCCAGGGAGAAAAAAGCCAGCGACATGTTTAATTGATTCTGAGTGGGAGGTTTTAATTCTTGCTGATGAAGACTATAAGACCATTATTACTAAAAAAGCAATACTGCTGCATCAGCAAAAGAGAGTTGGCTTGGCAAAAATTAACGGTGTGCTATTTTTCCCTTTCATTGTCATGCAAAAATCTTTTGGGCATGTTCTAAATGTAGACAAGCATTAACTTTTTACCCTCCATAAATGTCTTAATATTACTGTAGTAATGTACATATTTGGCTAGTAATATAGACTATTGGTTTCTCGTTTAACAGGTGTAATCCTTCTGGAGCCAGAAGAACTGTGAGCCAAGTCAAAATGAAACATAAAAACATTCTCCAACAAGTTAATATTTTCTGAACTTACTAAACTGTTACTGAAGCCATGTAATTTATTATTTAATGTAATTAAATTGTCTATGTAGCCAATAGAAAGAAGGCTGAGGCCTCTAAAACAGGCGGGGGTCCACCTCCACCTTCCCTCACCCTGGCTGAGTTGGCACTGTCCCTTAATAAAGGTTGACCTGTGGTCAATGGGATTCCAGGGGGCAGTTCATCAGACTCAGCTACCAACACAAGTGGGTTTGTAAACTGTAGCTGTACCATATTAAAACTTATGATTTATTGATGTTTTCACTTTTTATCAGTGTTTCTAAAACATAAAATCATCAACTGTCACCATTTCAAAAGGCATTGGAATGCATTTTACAGTCATTGTTTCACTTGTGCATTATGCATGATTATTTAATTTTACTACATATGCTTCAAATTTAGGAGAAAAGGGTCAACATACAAAAGGCCATACTTGAAATTAAATTGCTAGAGCACCAGCTAAAGGTGGAAAACAGTATTTGAACATTAATGTGACATTTGTTGTTGAATGGTGTTTAAAGCAATAAATACAAACGTATTTTATTACAGGAAATGGAGAAATAAATGAACAATGATCAAAACTTGACTGTTTACTGATTTTAATTAATGTGATTTTGGCAAATCATGTCTGGTACCATCCTACCATCTCTTTGGTCTAATGGGTTTACTTGGGGTTCCTCTTGGCCATCTTCATCAAGAGAAGGGGGGGCCCTCTCACGTGAAGAACACATGCAGCTGTAATGTCACATGCCCACTCTGGACTGACCCTGAGCCCACGCAGGCACTGAAACCTGGCCTTCAGGATGCCTAGGTTCATCTCCACCTTTACCAGTGTTCTGCTGTGGGCCAAGTTGAATAGTGCCTGTGGTCCAGGCCCAGGATCAGGGTAGGGTGTCCTATAGGGCAGACAAGGGTACCCTCTGTCCCCCAGCAAGTAACCACTGAATTGTCCTATAATGGTAGTTAAGGTGTATAGTTACAGAAATAAAATTATAATAACAACAAACCATTGTGTAAGGCAAAACATACCCTGTTAAAATCTGTGGCACAACAATGACTCCCTAAACATTCTGGCATCATGTACAGACCCTGTCCATTTGACTTCAACATTACTGATGAGGTGGCCTCACATATTACCTAGATAGTGGGGACCAGTAATGAGAGGGATTTAGGTTTAAACACTTAAAGATTTAGCACCCAAAAATCTATTATTACCTGCACATTGATGCTCTGAATTTACTACCTATTAACATAGAAACATTGACGGAAGGAGCTTGAATAGGAATGTGGGTTCCATCAATGCACCCAATTACATTTGGGAACCCTGAAATTTAAAGTTATATATTTTAAAGTTATAAATATTTTAGAATGCTTGTGGCTTTACACAGTATATGGATAGATGTAACTACAAGCGTCTCACATTGAATATCATAAGGACAAACCTGCCACTCTGTGGAATTCCTCTTTAATACCTGTCAGTGGTGCAAGGCCAGGGAACTGCACAAAAGTGTGTAGGAACCGTTTGAGTACAAGACATACTGTACGAACAGTCCTGCCTTTCATATGCTCTGCATCGCCTATGCAATACAAAAAACTACCAGTCGGAAATAAACGAAGGGCAATGTACAAAATGCGCTCTGTGTCTCTATGTTAAGCGCTGATCCGTGATGTGTCACATTTGATGCGTGTTGTTTTAAAATATTTGTTAAATAAATTAACAAATCTTCTGTGAAACGGTAATGGTCCCGCAAATATTCATTTGGATACGAAAGTGCGTCGATATGTGGTCTTATCACCCTCACGGTGAAAAATATTTTGTATTATCTGTGCTTCGACATACACTGTCATCTTCAAAATACTCTAAAAGTTACCTATGTTTTTGGAACCAAAAGCTGAGGTTATCCGCTTACTTACCCTTAAACTTACCTGGGTATGTCACATAACCTGCTTTCTGGAATACCCCTCAGAACAAACACACAGAACAGGTAACACAGAAATACCTGTACACATACACTGGGGGATGTAACAGGTGGGCAGCGTTCTGATTGGCTAATCAATAAGTAACGTGCTGATTGGATAACATTTTGTCCCTGTTTTGACCCAGTCAAAGTTTTGCAACTGGTAACTTGGGTTTTATAACTCCAGTGTGGCACAAAACATTTGCACACATTCGCAAAATATTTCTACAGATGCAAAACTTTTTTTCACATGCAGACACTACTTCAGAACCTCAAAATATTATTGGCCCTTATTTGATCCCATATGAGTCATGCTACATAACAGGAAAAACACTGAAGGAACAGATAAACAAACAGGGTATTACCATTTAGAGTGGAATCAAACTCTTGACTTGGTTTCGTTCTGGACTCACCACGCTTCAGTCTTGGTCTTGACTCGAACTCGTCCCTCCAGTCTTGGTCTTGACTCAGAAATGAGTCTCGCTATAGTTGGTCTTGAACACAACTCTGATATTAATGTTGTGACAAAATGTTTGTAAAAGCTTTTGTTTAAGTTTTAAAAATTGGTAGCATATCCTCTGCAATCCATGACAGCCTGAAGTGTGGAACACATGAACATCACCAGATGCTTTTCCTCTTTGCTGGTCATGTTCTGCTAGGCCTTTACCCAGCCAGGCCTTGTATTAGAACTACCTCTGAGCTAGCAAAACTGATTCAATGTGTCTACTAATGAACAAGTCCTTGATTAGTGAATCTGGTGTACTAGTTCAGGGCTACAGCTAAACTGTGGCATCGCCGGGGTACTCAAGGAGAGGGTTGGGAACCACTGGTCTACACAGTTTCTGCTTGTTCTTTAGGCGTTTTGACTTCAGCAAATAAAATGCATGCTTAATTAGAGTCAGGTCAGTAGACTGACTTGGCCATCGCAGAACATTCCAGTTTTTTTGCCTTAAAAAGTATTGGGTTGCTATGGAGGTAGGCTTTGTGTGATTGTCCATCTGCACTGTGAAGCGCAGTCCAATCAGTTTTGTAGCATTTGGCTAAATTCCATTGGCAGCCATACATGCCCATGCCATAACACTACCTCCACCATGCTTCACAATTGGAGTAGAATGCTTTAGATCCTGAGCAGTTCTTTCCCCTTTTTCTCATACTTCACATTCCATCATTCTGGAACAAGGTGATCTTTGTCACATCTGTCCATTAGATTTGGTTACAGAACACTGCAGTATGCATTTGAGTATTGTTAGAAAAAATAAACAAGGTTTAAGGTGTGTGTATTTTCTGATGGTTAACCAGGCTTCCTGAATGAGCAAATCTCTTTCCACACTGATCACAACCATAAGGCTTCTCTCCTGTGTGTATTCTCTGATGTGTAACCAGGGTCCCTAAATCAGCAAATCTCTTTCCACACAGATCACAACCATAACGCTTCTCTCCTGTGTGTATTCTCTGATGTGTAACCAGGTTTCCTGACTGAGCAAATCTCTTTCCACACTGATCACAACCATAAGGCTTCTCTCCTGTGTGTATTCTCTGATGTTTAACCAGGGTCCCTAAATCAGCAAATCTCTTTCCACACTGATCACAACCATAATGCTTCTCTCCAGTGTGCATGTGCTGATGTGTAACAAGGTTACTTGATTGAGCAAATCTCTTTCCACACTGATCACAACCATAAGGTTTCTCTCCAGTATGTATTCTCTGATGTGTTACCAGGCTTACTGACTGAGCAAATCTTTTCCCACATTTATCACAACCATAAGGCTTCTCTCCTGTGTGTATTCTCTGATGTATAACCAGGGTCCCTGATACAGCAAATCTCTTTCCACACTGATCACAACCATAAGGCTTCTCGCCTGTGTGTATTCTCTGATGTATAACCAGGTCTCCTGACACAGCAAATCTCTTTCCACACTGATCACAACTATACGGTTTCTCTCCTGTGTGTATTCTCTGATGTATAACCAAATTACTTGATTGAGCGAATCTTTTTCCACACTGATCACAACCATAAGGCTTCTCCCCAGTGTGTATTTTCTGATGTCTAACCAGGGTCCCTGAAACAGCAAATCTCTTTCCACACTGATCACAACCATAAGATTTCTCTCCTGTGGGTCTGTGCTGGTGTTTTTTGAGAAGTTTAGTTTTGGTGATACTCTTCTTTTCATTGTAAAGATGTTGGTCAGCCTCTCCTGATAAGCCCTTCTCACTGAGAAGTTGACAGTTAGGACTGTCCACTGTAAAACAAAGACAAACAGAGATGGTTCTGACTTCATGAACCAAGATCTTTTCCTATTGGTAACATTTACTTGTATACATATTTGTCAATAATATACAGTGGGCTCAAAAATTACTGGTACCCCTGACCAGAAATGCACAAACAATACTGTAAAATATAAACAATATAATTACAGATAAACTCAAAATACCAACATGTAATTTGTATTATTGTTGCAAAGGAACCAACCAAAATCATACAATTATTTATTATTGGCACTAATTATTCAGTACTTGGTGTAACCACTTCTGGCATTTATTTTTACAGATGAGCTTTGGTGATGGAAACTAAATCAGTACACCGAACATAATGAATAAATAGAGTTTCTCTATAATTGTACTGTTTATATTTTTTACACTGTAAACCAAAATGAGAGCTACAGTTTAGCAATTGATGTTAATGTTAAATAATGACAAAAGAATGTTAGATGAACTCACCCATCTCTGAGGTTTTCCTGTAGTCGACCAGCCGTACAGACACCCTCTTCAGTCTCCACTGTTTTCTCATATTTGATCCCTCCTGCAGAACCAGAGATAAGGTGTTACTGGAAGAGGCCTGACACTCCAAAAGGGTGGAGTAAAGTTGGATAAACATTTCCTCTGAACCCAAAAGTGGATGTTTGTCATATGGAGCAAAGAAGGCAACTAGAACATCCAGCAGCAGAGGGTGACCAGGGAAAGTCTTACTAGTAACAGATGGGTCCACTAATATATATAGATGGTGAACAGGGAAAGTCTTACTAGTAACAGATGGGTCCACTAATATATATAGAGGGTGAACAGGGAAAGTCTTACTAGTAACAGATGGGTCCACTAATATATATAGAGGGTGAACAGGGAAAGTCTTACTAGTAACAGATGGGTCCACTAA
>JACXGM010013734.1:0-22747 GCA_016801145.1 Umbra pygmaea | reverse complement strand
CACACACACACACACACACACACACACACACACACACACACACACACACACACACACACACACACACACACACACACACACACACTCACTCAGGCAGGAGCAGTGAGTGGGGGAAGGTGAAGGGGCCGGAGGAGGTACACAAGGTTCCTGTTGTCTTAGTTTGTTGTCAGCACCTTCTCAGGCGGTTGAGGTTTCTTCCTCTGTCTCTGGCTCAGTCGAGCACTTCAAAGGAGGCGGGGGTGTCTCCATCTGGGTGTGTGTGTGTGTATGTTTTGAATGTGTCAGGCAGAAAGACAGAAGCAGGCAGACAGGCAAACACAGACAACCAGACAGACAGGCATGCAATCAGACAGACAGACAGAACGGTGGACAGACAAGCATGCAGGTAGATAGACAGACAGAATACAGGCAGGCGAGCAGGCATGGGTCTGTATTGATGTCCGCTGGTAGCCTCCCCCGGGCAGGGTTCTGTGGGATAGTGTGTCAGTAGGACAAAAGGATGGCGCCATCCGTCCTGCTCTACCCGCCGCTAACTAGAATTAATTACAAACCAATCGAATTTGCTGCAGCCAATTGGTAAACTAATTGGTAATTTCAGCTGGACATCTAGCCAGGGTCCTAAGCTGGTCTGGGTCCTTCTCTGAGGGACTGTTGTTCTCTGTGGCTGTCCTCGGAACTGCCCAAACAGAGTGAATGGTCTGCAGGGGCAGCCAGGACAGGAGAAGGATGGGCACCAGTGACTACCTGACACACACACACTCGCTCTCCTCCAGCTGCTTGTCCTGTTTGTTTTCTAAAAGGTGTACAGAGAGTGCATGGGGGGCAAGGAGGGTTTAAGTTACAGTTACAGCCCTCCTGAGTAACCCGTGATGGGGACCTGATAAAGGGAAACATTTGGGCTTTCGGTCTTTCCAGACATTCCCCCTCAAATAGGGCCATTACCTGGGGGCAAAGCCCTATTCTTCTGCTCCATTCAGGGCTTTTCAGCCTTTTAGTGTTCCTATTGGAATAGTAATGGGTCAGGTTGGTGGTGGCGATGGCAAAGAATGGGAGACTTGAAGGATGTACGAGTAGAGCAGACAGGAATAGAACCTTCTTTCAATTGTTTATAACATACGGACCTGTCTGGCAAAGTTGGTCAATGCCAGAAGGGCGAATTTTGATTGCTACAGACAGTTATTTTACTGTTAAATGTCCTTGTTGAGGGTCATTTGCGTGTACTGAAAAACATCCTAAAGGGCGATGTGTTCGTTCAGTCAGTCACCCATGAATGTGTCAGGTTGTCAGTGACTGAAAGGAAGTGGATACAAAGGAAGACAGGCATGTAGAGGTGATAGGGTTTCTGAGAAGCATCAATCTAACAATTAGTCCTGAAATAGCTTCACTGGGCCTGAAGGAACCCAGGGGGGAGAGAGGGGGAGAAAAGGTTGGGAATGAAGAGAGGGAGGAGGGATATCGGTGTTCAGCTCACTGGCCTGTCAGTAGTGGAACCAGAGTCCAGAAGCAGGGGGTGATGAAAAAACTCTGTCTCCTCAATCAGTTTTTTTTCTGCACGGAATGTGATTTTTCTGTTTTGTTTAACGTTACTCTTAAATTGGAGGTCACACTGAGACCAAGTTATCTTTGCGGAAGTGCCCTGTTATCAAAAACAATACTTATACAACAATATAAAAAGAAAGCCAGAAATAAAGACATGAAACCAACACATTCCAGCAAGTAAATGCAAGAAAATGCAGTGGTATCAGAAAATAAGTTCATATTCATTTTAAACAACACAATATTAATGGCATACTTAGGAAGAGTTAAGAAATTAATATTTGGTGCAATAATTCTTATTTTCAATCACAGCTTTCCTGTTTCTTGGCATGCTCGTACCAGTCTTTCTTATTGATGTTGGGTGATATTATGCCACTTCTGGTGCAAATGTTCAAGCAGCTTAGATTTGTTTGATCACATTCCAGAAGTTTTCAATGGAGTTCAAGTCTGGAGATTGGGCTGGTCTCATCACCGATCCTTCACCAAATTTCACAGTGGGCACGAGATACTGTGGCTTGTAAGCCTCTCCAGGTCTGAACTGAACTCATCAAAGAAGATGAAATACTCCAGTCCTCTACAGTCCAGTATTTATGGTCTTTTGCAAACATCTTCTTTGCTTCTCATTGATGAAGGGCTTTTTTCAAGCTTTGCACAACTTCTGCCCTGCCCTAGGAGGAGCCTGTCCTGAACCATTCTTGTCATGCATCTTCACCCCAGTTTGCCATTCTTTTTTGGAATGTCTAAAAATATATATTTTGTTATGATTTATGAAATCTACATCGACCAACATTGGCAGTACAATGGATTGGACTGCATAGCTCAGTGGCACATTGTCTCTAAATGTAGCACTGTCATAGGATGCCGCAAGTCAGTTTGTGAAATGTCTGCCAGACTAGATCTTACCCGGTTCGAGTTTAAGTTTTATTTTTGTGAAGTGGAAGCATCTAAGGGCAACAAAAGCCCAGCCAAGAAATAGTAGGCCATGCGGGAGCTTCATGAAATTGGTTTCCATGGCTGAGCAACTGTACACAAGACTCACATCAACATGCGCAATGGCAAGCGTCGGCTGGAGTGGTGTAAACACATCGCCACTGGACTCAGCAGTGGAAACTTTCTCTGGAGGGATGAATCATGCTTCACTATCTGGCAGTCTGATGGAAGAATGCTACCTACATGAATGCATAGTGCCTACTGAAAAGTTTGCTGGAGGGGGGATAATGCTCTGGGGCTGTTTTTCAGGTTTTGGGCTAGGCAACTTAATTCCAGTGAAGAAATATTAGACGGTTGGGTGTTTTCAACTTTGTGGCAAAGGTTTGGGAAAGGCCCTTCACTTTTCTTTCCCCTTTGCACAAAGCGGGGTCCATAAAGACATGGGCCAATGAGTTTGGTGTAGAGCAGTGGTCCTCAAACCCTTCCATGGAGGGCCTAGTGTATGCAGGTTTTTGCTTTTACCTTCTACAAGCCTGATGGAGTAGCTCACTAATTGGTTAGTATCTCCCCTCACCTGGCAGTCTAGGTCCTAATTATGCTCTAATTGAAGGGAAAGACCAAAAACCAGCATACACTAGGCCCTTTATGGAAGGGTTTGAGGACCACTGGTGTAGAGGAACTTGAGTGGCTTGCACAGAGACTTAACCTCAACCCCATTGGAATGAATTGGATCAGCAATTGCGAGCCAGGCCATCTCTTCTAACATCAGTGCTTGACCTCACAAATGTTCTTTTAGCTGAAAGGGCACAAATTCCCACAGACACACTCCAAAATTTTGTCTAAAGCCTTCCCAGAAGAGTGGTGGCTGTTGTATAAAGCCTTCCCAGAAGAGTGGCACCCAGCCGCATAGGGTGGGCCATCTCCATATTAATCCATATTAACACTCATTCTTTTCGGCTGATCTTCATCTTTCCAACGTTACCAAGCGTTAGTTGCTGGCATATACGGTTCGCGAGATAATCGCGAAACAATCGCGGGAGACTGTGGAGGGTAAAAACGCCCGGCCCGCGGGCCGTAGTTTGCCGCATCTGGCCCGCGGGCCGTAGTTTGCCCAGTGGTACAGTAGGTACAGATGCTTTAGTAAATTTCAGCTGTATTTAACTGTTAGCTGTTAGTACGTATTGCTTGTTCTATTTATTGTTTTAAAACTATCGCCAGTGCACGGATGAACCAAGCAAAATACAACTGGTACGTTACACAAACATTGCCACATAAGTGATGTTAATTCACCCTTGACGAAGTGATCACTGCACACACAGGCATTTTCAATTCTATTACTCCCGACCGTAGATGTAGGTTTGCAAGCCATTTCTTCCGGCGTTTTTCTGGCATTTTTCCCCCTTATGAACAACAACCTTTGGTACACGATAAAAACTCCTTGTGGTTTCTCGGTTTGATCGATTTGAGCAACCATATAAACGCAAAACATAGGCATTTTTTAGTTTGTTATAGTGCTTCCTAAATGTAGCAAATCACTTCATGCCCTCCATCTGTATTTCGCGCCATGGCAACGAAGTGACTTGACGTCATATGCAAACGAGCTAATAGGGTCTTTTTTGTTCGCGCTGCAGTAAATTTAAAATAAACAAAATTTGGTTGGCCAATCCGAGGCCCCTGCACACGTGGGGCCCCTAGGCTGCAGCCTAGGTAAGCCTGTGCATTAATCCGCATCTGGATGTGAAGGTTGTTAGAGAATAAAAATACCAGGGAGGGGAAAATATACCTGGGTGGTGAACTCAGATGCTGTTTAAAAAAGGGACAGAGCAGGTTGTGTTTCCTGTGGAGGCTACGGTTATTTGATGTCAGTAGAACAATGATGAGAATGATCGGTGGTGGCCAGTGTAATATTCTACACTGCAATCTGCTGGGAGAGCAGTGTTAGTGCGGCGGATGCCAACTGATTTAACAAACTTATAAAAAAAACTGTCTCTGTCCTTAGCATGGTGTTGGACCATATTGCAGCTTTTACACGAGATGAGGATGCTGGTCAACTCCTCACCATCATGGAAAATGTGTTTCACCTGTCCATCATCTGCATGTGAAATGGAGAAGTGTTTTTAGCAATAGACTGGTAGCAGTTAAGGTTTCAACGGAACGACACACGAAATCCTTCAACCCGATGGTTATTAAACAACTCCTCACGTCAGGGAAGCGGTGGCGTTCCTCATCTTGAAATTATGGGGGGGGGGGTAAATTGCAAGACCGCTGACAGTTTGCTGGTGTAACACGATAGCCAAGTAATTGTCTTAGTAGTTAGGAGTTTGAAAAGTTGCTAAAATGCCCGGTCAAAATAAACAGTCTATCACATTGCGACCCCAATTAATTCTGAATTTGGGAAAATTCCATTCACATAAGAAAACAATTCCTGAAATAGGGATGTTTTTGCCACCGCGGCCTGCCAAGACTTGTTTTTGAGGCAATGTGATCCAACAGTCTTCTCAGAGAGAGAGAGAGAAACTATAAAATGAGTGACTGAGTTAGCTTTTTAATTTGACAAAAGAGAATGTAGGTCTTTTTTTTGCTTTCAGGTAGGCCCATCCTACCTGAGTATACAAAACAAAATGATTGGCGCTCGAATTGTATGAATTCACTAAAAGTGCACTGTAGAAGAGAGCATCTAGTTGTTTAAAGGGTTAAAGGTGAAGTCAGCCAAGCTCATATCTGGGGCCATGCTCCCACATATTCAAGACATCTGTCTGAAATGATGCCTGGGGACATTTTGCAGCATTATCATTGTAGAACATCAGAACAGGACCTCTGTTTACTGGGTTTTTCAACTTGTTTGGACTGACTCCAGTTAATACTAACAGATGCCCAAGATAGTCCGGTTTCCCTTGCATCCATTCAACTTTCCTCATAAATAGGGTAGGTCATTGGGTTCAGCTGTAATTCTAGATAATCCACCAGTTTATTGGCTCTAACAGAATGACCAGTGCAACCATTCATTGATTAAGGCATAAAAGTGCAGGGCATTTAAGCTTTCCCCCAATTTGTGCTTTTAGCTCTGACTGTACATTGATCGGTTGACCAGTCATTTGCATACAGTACATACTGTACAGTACATTGCTTTGTTTCCCACAAGGGTTATAATTCAGTTTTACTGGATGTAGACATTTATTTTACATGAGCATTAATTACTTTGCCAATTCACCAATGTGCAAAGGTGAATTAGTAATGGTAAACTTCAATATGTCTAAATATTTGATACTAATGCTTCTACTTAAAATATATGTGGAACCATTTCTTTTTAGTACAGTATATCCTTTTTAGCACCCTGTTAGCATAACCGGTGAAGTTTATCATGCTTGCACTTGGTGTTCTGTGAGAATACATTGCAGTTATCTAGATCTAGAGTTCCTGTAACTATGATCTGACATGAGACAGTGTGACTTGATTTCACCTATTACATTAACACTGCTGATCTATACAGGATAAACAGAAAGGCAAAGTAGATTACAAGCACATTCCCTTCTCAAATACCCAGTCTACATCGCCTGGATTCAAGGCCCCCATTGGACTAAAACTAGAGGATCAATTGCTGCCCGAAAATCATTTGTTTAATTTAATTTGTGTGGATTTTCTCTCCTTAAGCTTGGAAATAGTGAAGAGCTGTTGGCTAAGAGGAAAAAGAAAGTGTGGTTGGAGTATGCTGAAACATTGGTTCAATATGTACATTATTCTGCAACCCAACACCACAGGAAATAGATATTGATCACGATGACCATTTACTCACTGTGGAGTGAGTGAAGTGGGGGTGGGGCTCGGACAGTGTGATGGAAATGGAAAAGGAGGAAGAACAAGATGATGTTGAGGAAGAACATGGCAAATACAACGATGATAAAAACCAGTCTGGACAGTCTTCTGAGGTCTTTGGGTTATTATAGAGTCTATTGACAAGGATGTGATGGTTGGCAGAGTCAAAGGCTTTAACAAAAATACAAACGGTGGCACAGTACTTCTAAAATGTTGTTTAGAACCCTTAGAGATACCCAGATGAATCTGCAGCCAGCTTTAAATTTGGATTAAATTGGGACTCGATAAGACAAGCTAGCAAGTTGGTGACCAAGCTTTCATAAACTTTATAGACAGGCATGGTAAGTTTGAGATTGGCCTATATCAGTGAAGGTCAAGTTTGTCACCATCTTTGAACAGAGAAATGAAGGTGGCAACTAATTGTATGGAGAGTTAAAAAGATCACATTATTAAGGGACATTCAGATTTGGGGAGAATTGTTCCAGTTTTTAGCCCCTTTCACTTGGAACAAAATGCAAAATTACATGGAATTGCAAAAGCTTGTCACTCTTGACTAAATTGTTAAATGGAGTTCAACACCATTAGTCATCTTATCTTTTTGAAATTTTAAACCCACATTGGGTGTATGTGCCCAAGTTTTGCGCTTGTTTTTCAGAAATATGTTTTGTATCTGTGGATGGGCTATCTTTTGACAAATCAAAGGTACACATATGTCTTGGTGTTCCTCAAGGTTCTGTTTTGGGGCTACTTTTTTCACTATTTTCTTCGTCTTGGTGATGTTGATGTCCTCTGAAAATACAATGTACGTCACTGCTACACAAATGACACACAGGTAGAGGTCCATGAAGCACTGCAACAGCAGTGAGATGTTGTTTAATTTGTATGACCACTGGGGTTTGTGTGTTGCCTTGTGTTGGTGATCTGCTACTGTTGACTACTGGTGATCTGCTACTGTTGGTGCTCAGGGGTTATATTTTGCCAAGTGGGTGGAACTATTAGCTTATCATATTTAGCTATCTTCTCTGGAACATGTGTATCTTTGTGCTGCAATGGTTAGCCAATCCTTGTTTGCTATGAAGTCTTAGCCACCGCGCTAGCAAGCCTAACATATAATGCCCAAAAGCATGTCAAGTGAAAAGTTGGGACCCTTGCGCAAGGGGTTATGGATAATTCATCCCAAAACGCATGCATGGTTGCATACTAAATAAGTCCACCATTCAGGGATTTTTGGCATTACTTCTACATACTACTTTGGTTTGGGATATAATATTCTCAATCCGGCATACTACAGAACATAGTATGGGTAGTATACCATTTGCAATTTAAGAGTAAGACAGAGGAATAAAGGAGATAGAAGAAAAGAAGGAGAATAAATTATTCAGAAGAAGCAGCAGAAACTCTGAATAAAAAGCAGATAGAAAAGAGAATCAAGAAGAAGAGAAGGATGAGGAAGATATGAAAGAAATGCATGGAGAAGAAGACAAGAGGAATAAGAGGAGGACAAGTGATTGTGCAAACCAATGGCTAAGCTCTCTTCTTTTTCTTTGGCATTTGCATTATTCAATTCTCAGATCAGTGTCTTTCTTTGTGGTGAGACATGGTGCCCTCTGCTAGCATCTGTGTTTTCATCACGCTCACTTTTCCTGCCATGTTGAAAAATTTATCCCAGTCCAAACACACCAGTACCTAGCCATGCATGTCAGAACAGCCTATAGGCTGATGGGTTATGTGTCTTATCAGTTCCTGCTTCCATACCCATGTGACTTTAGTGGTGTGATATCACAAGCTCAATATTTTCAAATATTCATTTTTATCTTTGGGACATTTACTTACCTTTTCTTGAAACATTTTGATAGTATGAAAGTACCAGAAGCATTACCTAGAGGGATAGCAGGTAATTATTGTTTACCTACATTTGCCTATACTTGTACATCTCTATTGATGTTCATAAGACAGGCACTTTAGCATATTTTGGCCCTTGTCAAAGCTGCTCAAATCCCTACACTACCAAATGTGGTCCAAGAAAGGAAAAGCTGTGAACCGGCGACAGGGTCATCAAGGCTCATTGAGGCACATAGGGAACAAAGGCTGGCCCGTGTGGTCCGATCCAACAGACGAGCTACTGTAGCTCAGATTGCTGATAAAGTTCATACTGGTTCTGATAGAAAGTTGTCAGAACACACAGTGCATCACAGTTTGTTGTGTATGGGGCTGCTGTTTTGGTGGCAAAAGGGAGACCTACACAATATTACGCAGGTGGTCATAATGTGATATATACTATATATATATATATATATATATATATATATATACAGCATGTATGCAAAGATCAATCTGTTGGGACTAGCTAGGTCAAAAATAACCTAAAGGTCTTGAGAAAAGTCAAGGTTACATTTTATCTAAATGAGTAATGAGTGAGAGCATTCCTTCAACACTTTGACTGTTTTGTTTCTGTTTGCCTGTAACAAGTAGCCTACTTCTGTTGGAGTCTAAACAGCAGGATACATATCTGAGCCACCCAGAAAAGCAAGGCGTCTGGAACACTCCAAGACTAACGCCCAGGTCTCGTTTTGATCTGGCTTTAGATAGCAGCACTCCCCATAGGCCATTAAAAAGACATTCATCTCAATATGTTAGGCCGTTCTTCATAGGCAGTCCAAGTGTTGCTGATCTTTATTTAACTATGCAGTTGCTCCTCGTACCCCACTATGCAGCTCACTGACATTAACTCAAATGTAAAACAAATCTATGGATGTTGATTGATATGCTTTTTCTGATTTGTGATCTCTAAATCTGCTACTCTTCAGCACCCATCCTCCAAAATGCCAATGCATAAAATGACAAGTTCCTGAACTGAAAAAATAATATCCAAGATATGATCAGAAGTAAAGAAGGGCCTTTTTTTGTTTCCTAAATAATCCCTTTAGGCAAGTGAACTGTAAGAGAGGAGACACTCGTGACGAGTGGAAGCAGGTGTGCTTGAGGGTTTGTTTTGACTGGAGCGGACAGAGAGAGAGCGATATAGAGAATGAGAGATTCAGAAAGGGAGATGTAAAGGGAAATAAAAAGAGGAGAGAGAAAGAGAGCAGGCATGGAGGTAGGCTGGAGTGTGCTAGGTTGGCCTCAGCGGACCCATCGATCCAGGCAGGCCTTACATCAGAGACAGGAAACCTGAGCCATGGCTGCCCGTGTGCTTCATCATCCCCACAAAATCCTCTGCCTATCCATCTCTCTCTCTCTCCCTCTATCTCTCTTTCCATCTCTCTCTCGCCCCCTTCTGCCATGGCAGCCGGCAGGTCCAACCGAAACATGCACTCCCTCCAGGCAGGCGGTTACTGGGACTGGGGGAGCAGGGACTAGGGGCTGCTGTCATCCTAACGGGGCTGCTGTCAATTCATCATCCAAGCCAGGCCTCAGCGTGCCTAGCTCTAAGTGCACACAGCCATCCATTCACAGCCACTCATTCATTATGTGTACGCCTGTGTGTGTATCAGTGAGAGCGAATGCCTGCCTGGCTGCTCAGCCTATTGTATGAAATGGGGCTGTGAGGTTTTGTACCAAGGTCAGAGTGGTAAGGCTGTGAGGTAAAGGGGTTACATTGGATTTGTTTTGGCTTCAGGCGAGGCCCCAGTAGTACCTCACACTCCCTCGTCTTATCTCCCTCCTCCCTTCCCTTCCCTCTCTTCCACCTTCTCTCAGCAGACTGACTGCTAGGATCTATGGGGGTCTGGACACCTCTCCAGTTTCACCTCTGGACTGTGCGGCTGTTCTGGGGACCCTAGACTGCCTAATGGGTGTTGTCTCTAAGGCCCTCGTGTATATTTCTGAGTGTTGGCTCTAAGGTACTCATGTGTACATACTGTTGAGTGTTGGCTCTAAGGCCATTCAATTTGTACTTACCACTGAGTGTTGGCTCTAAGGCCGTTAGATTTGTACATCCTCCTGAGTGTTGGCTCTAAGGCCGTCTTGTACATACTTCTGGGTGTTGCTGCTAAGGCCATCGTGTGTACACACAGTACTGCTGCTTGTTGGCCCTAAGGCCCTCATATTTGTACACTACTGGGTGATGGCCCTAAGGCCCTCTCGTATATTTCTGAGTGTTGGCTCTAAGGCCCTCATGTGCACATACTGCTGGGTGTTGGCTCTAAGGCCCTCATGTGTACATACTGCTGAGTGTTGGCTCTAATGCCCTCATGTGCACATATTGCTGAGTGTTGGCTCTAAGGCTTTCATATTCTCAATCTATACACTATGGGACACAAACAAACAGTCTGGCCTTTTCTTCAACTAAAGGGCAATTTCATCTTCATCATTGAAAGTACTTTATATTGTTTCCCAGTTTATAAGTGTCTCTCAGCCTATGGGGAATAAATAGTGTGGCCTGTGGTGGTATTGCTTTCCCCTGTTTATTTTGGTTAGTGTGTGAAAATGCAGTGTTTCTGTTTGGAGTCTGCTGTAGACAGCTGTGGCTGTGCTGGAGTTCTGGTTCTGATGGATGAGCAGACTGAATGCAATGTTCCAGAGGAGACTGACTGGAGACTGCAGACGTACTGGTCTGGCCTTTGTAATAACAGTGTATTGGATAAGAACTCAAGCATTATAGAGTAGAGGATTGGATAATGATAAGCAGTCTAAATACACATTAACAGAATACACGTTAGCTGTCAGTGATGGCACAGTGTAAAAATGCAGATGAATAAAGATAGGGTACAACTGTTTATATATTTGTCTGGTTCTGTGAACAGGAAGATTGGTTGGCCAGGTCACTCACAGCTTCTGAGACGTCCCGTCTCTCGTCAGTCCTGACCATACTTTCAGCACCTCTGTCGTGGCATGCCATGGAGTGCCTTCCTCTACATGTATTTATTGATATAGGTAATTCTGCAGCGGGTTACAGGTCTCAGTCTTTTATTCAGTGCCTGGGGCTCCAATACCTGACCCTCCATGGCTTTTCAGCCGCTCCAGCCTCCAACCAAGGTCTGTGAATGAGCTCTGTGTTCCCCAGTCCAGGCAATTACACGCTAGTCCACAGCTCCAGGCGAAGCCGGGGATGTTTCCGCCATACATTCACGCCTGTATTAGAACCACTCTCGCATACAGTGGGACCTCTAGTCTGTGAGTCCTGTGATCGGCAATTAGGCCACGCTTCCCAATTTCTTAGTACTGTATGTACTGTATGCAGGCTGTGTGCTGTCCGTTACACCTTTAGCTTTTAATACATCTTGTGACAGGCCATTGTTGTAAATAATACTTTCTTTATTGAGTTACCTTTATGAATAAGAGTTAAAAAACCAGCCTGATCTCTTAGAAATCCGTGAAACTGCCACGGAGTATGACCATCAGAATCCGTGACAGTTCCACGGAATGGCCGAAAATTCCTATATGGGGAGGCTGCAGACCTGGAGCAGACAGATATACGGCCCAGGGAACAGTTTTACGGCCCAGTGAACAGTTTTAGGCCCCTGTTATTCCTAATGCGTCCAGTAGGGGTAGAAGGATATTTTGTGTCTTTCAG
Organism: Umbra pygmaea; assembly: GCA_016801145.1. Lineage (NCBI taxonomy): Eukaryota > Metazoa > Chordata > Actinopteri > Esociformes > Umbridae > Umbra > Umbra pygmaea. The sequence goes on along the minus strand of JACXGM010013734.1, from coordinate 10,953 downwards.
CACGTTTCCAAACTAATGTATTTCTGACGTAACATTTCAGTACTGTAAATACTAAAGTTATTCCTAATTTATTTTAGATGGGCTTAACAGCAAGGTTTCTGAGTGGTTAAGGTTAGGGTACGGGTTTGGGTAAGGCTTATGGTTAATGTAATGATAGAAATTAAAGATCGCCAAACTAATGTATTTCTGACGTAACATTTCATCACTGTAAATTCTGAAGGTATTCTTCATATATTTTAGATGGGCTTAACAGCAAGGCTTCTGATTGGTTGAGGTTAGGGTAAGGTTTTGTGTAAGGCTTATGGTTAATGTAATGATAGAAAGTAAAAATCGCCTGTCTGTATCACGCTGCAAGTTCTGATATATAGTTAGGCTCATATTACAGCCTCCCCCTACTGGAAGCATAAAGAACAACAGGGGCTTAAAACTGTCTGGGGCTTAAAACTGTCTGGGTCGTAGATCTGCCGGCTCCAGGTCTGCAGCCTCCCCCTACTCGAAAATTCTGTGAAATGAACACGGATTAAAATCTGTGGCAGTTTCACGGAAAATTCAGCGATTGGCGCACAGTGAGACCTTGCTGTTAACTCGATGTAAGCCTTTCCCAAACCCCTAACCTTAACCACTCAGAAACCTTGCTGTTAATTCGATTTAAGCCTTTCCCAAACCCCTAACCTAACCTTAAACCTTGCTGTTAACTCGATGTAACTTGTATTTAGGGAGTAAAAAATTATAAAAAAGCAAGTTTGCAACATGTCTGCATCGCGTTGAAATAGAAAACAGAATACATGTAAAGTGTCCGCCTGGATTCAAACTTGCAATCTTTGGTATGTTAGTCGCATGTTTTTACGCCCACCATCCCCAACCTGCCACCTGCAAAATCTACGCTATTTACACTCTGCTACGCCATCATGCGATTCTGTGAAACTACCACAGATCCTTAACTTCTAAATCCGTGGCAGTTTCACAGAATTTTCGGACATTCGGTGGAACTGCCACAGACTTTGAAGTTAAGTGTCCGTGGTAGTATCACGGATTTCTAAGAGATCACGTTGCGAAAAACTCAACTGGCACTTACTGGCAGACTCTGTCCATGGGTCTGTCAACAGACAGTAGGAAAACCATAAATCCCTCATCCTCTGTCTCTATTCAAGTCCAGGCTGCTTTACTCAGCAAAACACCTCTGGATGTTGAGTGTGAAGTAGTTGTAACACATATAAAAGGATAAAAAACAATCTGAGTGAATCCCATGAATATAAAGCATGCATCTTGGATTCAGGACATGTTTAACATGACATGACGGAAGTTAATTATTTGCTCCAAAGGCATAGCAGCTTGTTTTTGAGAGGTAAAATATGTAGTGTTCATGTAGTGAGCCAGGCAGACAGCACAGAAGGATTCTGTTGCCTGTTTGTGTGTGTGCACGTGTGTTTGTGTGCACGTGTATCTGTTCCGAGGTATCAGACCAGACCACAAACCCAGGGATCGTTTGCCCTTTCTCCGTCCTGCTATCAGCCCTGGGGTGTCTGCAATGGTTATGTCACATGTCAGGACGGCTTAGATCATACCTGGAAAGTAATGCTGTATGAACAAATGGGATAAGATAGGTAGTCTCATCCTGGTTTGACTTGTGGTATCTCAGTCCGTCTGCCTGGGAGGATGTATTCCATCTGGCAGACAAACATCATCATCAGCGAGTAAGATTACTTCTTGTTTTGAGAGTTTACAAGGTTAGTGTTTCTGAATGTACTAGAGGTTAAACCACAGTCGAGCATTGCTAGAATGGCAAGGCTTCTACCACAAACCCCACACAGCAAACCACAAGATATAAGGAAGCTGACTTCATTAGCCTTTCAAGACTGGTTTTAACACATTTTAGAGATTCATGTTTAATCAGTTTTGATGAAGCTAGTCACACTTTCAGTGGCACTCCTGATGCAAGCAGTTGCATTAAAGCCTGTCTGAGCAATATATCTACAGTCAAGTCCATATTTGGACATTAAGGGCGTTTTCACACCTACAAGTCCGGACCAAGGTCCGAACCAACGTTGGTGTTTAATTACATTGTATACATTTGATCCCGTTCTTTTTGGTTTCACATAGTGATTTTGCTAGTGCACTAAAGAACTTTCCATGACATGCCCACGGCCTGTCGTCACCACATAAATGTGTTGCTTCTCCATTTGATTGGTGAGTAGACGGGCGTGTGTCTGACGTTGGCGTGTTGTTTTGTCGTTTTCCGTATGAATGAAAATAAATGAAAATGAATGAAAATGAATGAAAATGAATGAAAATGAATGAGCAAAACCCGAATGCGTTATAATATTATTATAACTACCAGCTGCATTAACGTCAGCAGCAACTGCAAGCACAGCACAACTACAAGCGCAGTACTCGCGAGAAATGTATTTGAATGATTTCGTCGGACCAAATTGAAATGAAATATGTAATATCCTCTCTCCATGTACTTCCACGATTCATTTTTGCTTTTTCTAGCGTTCTTTTCTGAGTTTGTTCATTTTCTATGGTACGTAGTTGCCTAACTTTTTGTAATTGGTCCGAAAGTCCGAACCGTCCAAAAAGTGTTTTCATACTGCAAACGAACCGAACCATGGTTCAGTTTGGTCCGGACCGAGACCACCTTTTTTATCGGACCAAACTTTGGTATTTTGATCCGGAACGTGGTCCGAGGCACCTTTCACACCTGCAATTTTGGTTCGGACCAAAATCAAAAGTTTGAAAGTCCGGATCAAATGAGGTATGTGTGAAAACGCCCTAAGTTACCATTATTTCAGCTGTCTGCCACATTGGAGTAAAAATTTAACATTATTTAATAATTAAGGACAAAAGTAATTGGACAATTGGCTGATCAGCTGTTCCTTTGCCACTTGTGTGCAATTACCTAATTTATTCATTTATAAGTAAGCAAATTAAAGGTCTTGATTTGATTACAAGTTTGACATTTGCATTCGTAATCTGTTGCTGTTAACTGTCAAAATGAAGTTCATAGAGCTGGTAATACAGTACATATGAAGCAAGTCCACATTAGGCTGAAACATCAAAACAAACCCAACAGAGAGAAAGCAAAAACATTAGGTGTGGCCAAATCAACTGCTGCATTCTTAAAAAGAGCACACGGGTGAGCTCAGGGAAAACCAACAGGCCCAGAAGGCCATGGAAAACTATTTTGGTGGATGACAGAATAATTATTTCCCTGGTGAAGAACCACCCCTTCACAACAGTTGGCCAAATAAAGAATACCCTTCAGGAGGTAGGCTTTCTATGAGGTCAACAATCAAAAGAAGGCCAGGTCAGGTCTCCATCATCTTTGACCTCAGTTTGACCAGGTCATGTGTTCATCATCTCAGGTTTGTTAGATCAAGTCTCTCGCATTAAAGGAGAATTCCGGGCGATTTCAAAACGTAGCTCTGTTGTTTGCATATCTAAAGTGCTGTCAGTAGCATTAATACAACAACAACAAACAATCTGTATTGCCAAAAACGTGTTTAACTTTTGCTGCTAGTATACAACCATTACACATTTAAGGGGCAAGTAAAAAAAAACATTTTTGAAATGTCATTACTAGTCCATATCCATTTGCAGTGATTCCTTATAGTGAACATAGTGAATTTGAACAAATCAGTCCAAGTACATACCTCTGTTAATTTGCCATTTTCCAGTGAACTCCACACTAGTCGATTGTCAAAGTCATTCAATGCATAATTCCAAAACATATTTTTACGCAAAAAAAACAAGTTGCTGTGGTGCATAAACTATGGATCCAGCCTGATAATGTGTTCCATCGTTTGGGACTGCATCCAGCCTGATAATGTGTTCAAGTGTCTGTACATTAATCCAGTAGTAATGGGTCATTCTCAAACTTTTTTTTCTTTTTGAATGAATCTTTTAATTGACTGTAATGAACTGAATCCCCCCTCAAAAGATTTGTTCATTTGAGTCTCTTCTCAATATATCCGCCGAAAGCTCCAACTCCAGTTGGTGAACGAACTGGCGGAAAAAGTTCAGAACTGTTTCCAGTTATTCCTTCAGTTCTCTAAGTGAACTGAGGGAACTGAAGACTCAAAGAAGTAATTTGTGAACAAATCGGTGAACTGGCGGAAAAGGTTCAGAACTGTTTCCTGTTCCTTCAGTTCTCTAGTGAACTGAGGGAACTGAAGACCCAAAGAAGTAGTTCTTGAATGAATCGGTGAACCTGCGGAGATGGTTCAGAACTGTGTCTTGTTCAGTTCAGTCATTTTATTAACCCAAATAGGAAACTTGATATGCAGTCAAGAGAAAAAGGAAACACTTTAAAATACCATACTAATAGACAAACAACAATACAGAATCATAAGTACAAAAACGAAAAAATAAGTGCTACATTACATGTGCAAATTAAGCCGAGTTATTGCACATGAAACAAAGGAGTTTTTACTCCTAATACCCTAACATGGGTACCCTAAATCTGCGACCTGAGGGGAGTGTTACGAACTCAGAGTGAAGGGGGTGGTTTGTGCTTTCTAATATAGACCGGGCCTTGCGAAGTACTTGCTGGTTAAAGATAGTGATGGGAATTCCGAATCACTAAAGTGAACTGAATCATTCAGTACAGTTCATTTAAAAGATTCCAATCTTTCGAATCACTGATTCGGTTAATGAATCTTTCTGTCTAACTGCTTAATTCCATTTTGTGCCCATGATGTGACCTTATTATTTACTGTGAAAGCAGTGCACTCGTTTAATTTTTCAAGCTATGAACACAAAAATGTAATGTTAACAAACATTTATTCGTTTTCAGAAATGAAAAGCACAGCAAAGTATGCTGAAATGAACAACAGCAACAAAAAACTTTTTGGATCTTTGTTGGAACTTGCATACCCATTAACATTTTAGATCCTTGCATTGCAGCTATATTTGACTTTTAAGCCACCTCTTTTACAAAAGGTTTGCATTCAAGAACACCAGCTGGCGTACTTTGTTGGCTTTAATTCTGTTTCTTCTTTCTGTGATGATCTCTTGTGGTTCCTCCACCACTCCAGCGGGTCAGAATCTCTGGGTAAAAGAGGTTCTTCCAGGTATGATTGCATCTCAATGATGGTGTCAGCTGACAAAGTTCTCCTTTGCACAGTTCCAGTGGTGCGTGTGTCAAAGTCATCCCAAATGGTTACTCTTGTTCCCTGGGCCTGAGTTCCTCTCTCTCTCTCTGGGTCTGCTCTTGGCTCAGATTGGGGATTCTCTGTGGGTGTTGGTGTGACATGGCTTGAAGATGCAATTATGCTTTTTATGCTGTGTCATCAGCTGCTCTGTCATTAATAAAGCCATGCTTTTTGAATCTAGGGTCCAGGAGTGTAGCCTCCATCAGGAATGAGCTTGTTATGAGAGGACCGAACCTTCTCACCATTCCTGAGCCGAGTAATTCAATCATCTCCATTACAGGCCTCTGGAATGAAGCTGCTCTCTGCCAGGATGTTCCCATCCTCTGAAGTCCTTTGGCATTACAAGAACCTTTGATGCTGTGACAAAACTAAAATATAACATAGACAGAGTAAATATGGGTAAATCATGCATGTCTATAGGAGACTAATATGAATTATGATAATAATAATGTATTATTTCTAGAATAATATTCTTCTTACCGCTCTGCGCTCACTTCCACTGTGGCTTCCTCAAAAGGGCAGAGCACAACACAGGCCTCAGGGATGATCTTCCATTCCTCAGTTGTCAAAGTTTCAAGTGTGGGATTGACCAAAGCCAGAGTAGTGATGATTGCATCTTTTATTTCACAGAACCTTTTCAACATGTAGTATGTTGAATTCCAACGTGTGGGAACATCTTGCTTGACCTGCAGTTCTGGCATTCCCATTTGTCGTTGAGTGGCAGCAAGTCTTTCTGTGCCAATTGTACTTTTGTTGAAATACTCAACAATTGACTTCACCTTGTCAGTAGTTGGCTTGAGTGGTCTAAGGGCATCTTTAACCAGAAGGTTAAGGGTGTGGGCAAAACAGGGTACATGCCACCACCCTAGGAGCCTTATTGCTGCAACAATGTTGCTGGCATTATCACTAACTACTCCCACCACCTTGTCAGTGATACCCCACTCTAATGTGATGCGTTTCAGCTCATGTGCCAGATTTTCTGCTGTGTGTCTGTCATGAAAATCGAAACAGTCAAGCAGATGTGAGGCCTGGGTGAAATCTTCCAAAAAGTGGCATGTGACAGACATGTATCTGAGATATGTGTTCGATGTCCAGCAGTCAGTGGTGATGCATACAGCTTGAGCATTATTGATCTTTTCTTCCACACATGCTCTAGTTGCCTCATATAATTTGGGAACATGTGTGTCTGACAGAATTCTCCTATCTGGAAGGATATAGGAAGGCTCTAGTGCGTGGCTGTAGTCCCTGAATCCTTTGTTTTCAACAATAGAAAATGGTTGAAAATCAAGTGCTATCATTTTAGCAAATTCTTCATCAAGCTTTTTTTGTCTTGTTGGACCCACTGTCTTTTTGGCATAACTATTCAGACTTGTTTGCTGCAGAGCCTGAGGCACTCTAAATCTTACCCCTGAAACACCACTATTTTCTGAAATACCTGTGGTTGGGTTTGTTCATTTTGATGTGATGGTGGTAGTGGCTGGGGTGGAAGGTCTAGCGACATTATCATCTGTATCACCTCTCACTTCTTCCACTCTCAGAGTTGGGTGTTTGGACCTCAAATGTCTGTGGAGATTTGCTGTTGATCCTCCACGGGTTGACAAATTTGTTTTGCAAGTAGTGCACTTGGCAATATTTTGACTTATTTTGGTGAAAACGGTCCAAATATTGCTCCTTTGTTGCCGTTCACTCATCTTGACGTTTTCAACTGGCTGCATGTATGCATGCATGCACTTCTGTCTCGTGTTGTGTTAATATAGACTTACGTAATACACATTGAAAATATTCACATGTACTTTTTAAAGGAAATAAAATAGATTTACGAATGACACGTTTTATTCTCGTTAAGTATGCTTAGATGAACATATTTTTATAATAAAGGGTGTGAAGAACAGCCAATAACATCGCTGTGTAGAGACAGTTTGTGCACTCTCGCGACACAAGACTCTATTCATAGCCCTTTCAAATTCGTGATAATAAAGCCTTTATGACAAAGATTATGACGACGAGTTCGATTTCTGCTGCAGTGAGTGGATTATGATAGGTGTGGGAATCTATTTATTCAGGGCATGGTGATGACATAAGTTATAAAAGTTTTTGATTCGGACTTCACCCGTAGGCTACATCTGCGTAATTTTCTCTTGCAGAAGTGATTCATTAATTGAACAAATATTTTAAAGCAGTGATTCAGTACACCCAGTTCACTAAAAATATTCATTCAAAAAGAACGAATCATTCGTGATTCGTACATCACTAGTTAAAGATGGCCATCAAGGGGGAAACCTATCACCTTCACTGGCTTTCACCTGCCTGTTTGACACCCTTGACTCTCTACAAGAATCTAAAACAGTGTATATATCAGGTCCGATACCAACAGTTGGTCAAGGGATAGGTTGGTTTACCAGACAGTTAGCACTAAGCAGTTGGCTAGCTTCCACCTGTGCTAACAGAGGTCTAAATTACATCAACTGTTTCGACCTGTTCTGGAAGAGAAGAAATCTCTTTAAAAGGGACAGGATTCATCTAAACAACTCTGGACTGCGAATGCTTGCAGGCCACCTGGAATTCAATATCCTCCATTCTTCATAGTTCCACCAAAGGAGGAAATAGAAAATAAACAGCAATACTCTCCTATCAGGATGATTTCTGAAAAACTGAGGAAAACAATGGGCGAAATGCTACTTTCTATAAAACAGTGATTTCATGCAAACCGTGCCACCAGTGTTGATGTTATTAGCTTGTGGCATGAGAGTTTTTGTGAAATTCAGATGGACAGATATGTTACAGTGCATGATTACTTTAAAAGAAAACGTTTTTGTAAAATTCTGATGGACAGATATGTTACAGTGCATGATGACTTTAGGTGAATTTGTACCCAAACAGTAAGTGATAAGAAAAATGTTGTGAATTCAATGACACCAATGCCTATTACAGTTTTGACTAAAACAAGGGCAAACAAAAGCTAACCAGTTTACTCCCACCCTATAATCTCTTCAAACCTGATAAACATCCCCAAACACAAAATAGCTTTGGAGCAAGTTCTAACAAAATCAGCACTACTATGTATTAGATCACTAACAAACAAATCTTTCTTAATTAATGATCTCATTGTCGACCATAAACTTGATGTCATGTTCTTAACAGAAACCTGGCTAGATGAAAATAGCAATCCAAAACTCATCGAGGCAAGTCCAAAAAACTATAAATTTATTAAGTCAGTGAGAAAAGGTAGACGTAGGGTGGAATTGCTGTTATTTACCATGAATATTTTTGCTGTACAAAGGTTGATCTGGGAGAATTCTCAACATTTGAATATGTGGCCTTCACTCTCAAAGCAGAAACACCAGTGTTGTTGTTAACAATATGTCGACAACCAAAACAACTTCCAGCCTTCCTACCAGAATTCTCTGAAATTCTGTCACTGTCCGTCATCAAACATGATAAAATTCTCATAAACGGTGACCTAAACATTCACGTAAATAATAATTCTGACAAGTATGCTATGGAATTTATGAACATTCTACATATTTTTGACCTGATCCAACAGGTCTCATAACAAACACATAAACACAGAAATACATTACATAGTGATAACAAAAGGATTACATATACAAAATCTTTCTGTGACAAATGTCTCCCTCTCAGACCACTACTGTGTATTTTACGATGCACACCTATCTGAAACCAGGAATAAGATACAAAATGTATTCACAAAACGATACGTAAATGAAGCAGCAGAGCAACATATTTCAAACATTTTAAGTCAACTTCATTTTAGTACAATCAACACAGTCCACGAGATGAAAAATAAACTAAATTACCATTTGACAAATGCTCTAGACAAAGTAGTTCCAATTCAGGAAAAAAAGAGGTTAGGAGAGAACACATCTCCATGGATGACTAGCTCTGTCCGTGAACTAATAAGAGCAAATAGGGCCACTGAAAGAAAATGGAGAAAAACTGGACTTGATGTTCATCTTAAATGTTTTTATTGATGCAAATTTACTTCATTTGACTTTTATTGATGTAAAGCATTTTGAGCTGCATTCCTTGTATGAAAGGTGCTATATAAAGAAAGGTTTATTATTATTATTATTATTATTACCTTACCAGCCACCTTTACAATATGGCTGAGGTGTTTTTTGTCCCTTATGTTCAGGTTACTGTACCAAGCAATCATGGCAAAAGTAAGAACAGATTCAATAAAGGACTTTTTATTTTTTAAATTTTCCCATCTACATTAAACATGTTTAACTTCCTAAGGAAGTACAAGCGTTGCTGTCCCTTCTTACAAACTACATCACAAATTACACTAAACATCAGGTTTTCATCGATGACGGTTCCCAAATACTTATACTGTTCAACGAACTCAATTCCAGTACACTTAATGAAAGTCTAATATTGGGAGGGATTTTTCCTAAAATCAATGCCCAAATCTTTGTTTTTGTGGCATTTCATTGGAGAAAGGCCTCATCGCACCATTGGACAAACTCTACCACTGGCCCATGCCCAGATTCACCTTTACGGAGCAGGCTAATGATGGCTGTGTTCCTTTAGTTGTCTTCTTTATCAGGCACAAACTAAATACATTTCACAATGGGTAATTGTATTTCTTAAATACACCCAGACCATAACTTGGTTTTGGGGGCGGGTGTGAAAAAGTCAAGAGTCAAACTTGCTTTAACATCGTTATACGCCAGCAGTCTTCCTGCACAGACTTCAATGGCAGGGAAGACTCACTGAAGGAATCCACTGCTAGAACGAATCATTCACAAATGAATCAAAATGCCCATCACAACCATCCAGTCTGATAATGTGTTCCAGTTTCTGAATCTACATCCAGCCTGATAATGTATCTCTAGTTACCTCTCTATATCTCAATCTCTATCTGTCTCTCTATAGGTCTTCCTGCGGATGTTGACATATCACTCTCCTTACTGTATTTGTGAGTGTGTGAGTTTGTGGGTGTGTGTGCATAGATTTGTGGGTATGTATGTGATGTGTAACAGGATAAATGCTTCAGTGTACTGAATATTATTGGTTACTGTTAGCATAGTGAGTGATGAATGTTGGTACTGTATGGTTGTATTGTAAATGATTGACTTCTACAATATTTAATCCTGTAAGTTCAGACAGTCAGGCAGGTTGGACACTGTTCAATACAGTGGATGCTTGAAGGAATGCTCCAGAAACCTAAACGCCACAGATGTGATGTGACAGTGACAAAAATGACTCAATGTACAATCTTCCTGACTCAATCTACCATACCAATGATGTCTGACTTAACACATCTGTGAATGATCTAACTGAAGATTTATACCTAACCCTGTGTAACACCCTGGATGCAGTTGCACCGCTAAAAAGTAAACATATCTGCAAAAAGAAACTTGCTCCCTGGTATACAGAAACACCAGAACCATAAAGCAAGCCTCCAGAAGACTTGAGCGGAAATGGCATTCTACCAAGTTGTCTCTGATAGAGAAAACAAGTGTTCTTGTTTGCTCTCATGCTCTATGGGAATTAAGTTAAACTGAAACAAGGAATGTGGTGTATGATTGTATGAAATGTATGATGAAAATACCAAGAAATAGGATGTAGCTAAGTGGAAGATTTCTATTTTGAACAAGGATAAACAAGAATCACACTCAGGAAACTAAAAATGGTATTTTATTTCCCTTTATTGTCTTAATGCTTGGAAGAGATCACATCAACCCAAAAGGATTTTGAAGAAGGAGAGAGAGAGAGAGAGAGAGAGAGAGAGAGAGAGAGAGAGAGAGAGAGAGAGAGAGAGAGAGAGAGAGAG
>JACXGM010013733.1:0-22747 GCA_016801145.1 Umbra pygmaea | reverse complement strand
AATAGCTCGTTTAGAGACCCTTTTCATGATATGCTAATTCTTTGAGATAGGAATTTGGGGTTTTCATGAGCTGTATGCCAAAATCATCAGTATTAAAACAATAAATGACCTGAAATATTTCAGTTGGTGTGCAATGAATCTAAAATATATGAAAGTTTAATTTTTATCATTACATTATGGAAAATAATGAACTTTATCAAAATATGCTAATTTCTTGAGAAGGACCTGTAATGAGGACAGAGTTACCCTAACTTTAGGTGGTTATCAACTACAGGGCCGGCCACCAGACCAGTCCGTGTCCATCACGGTATGGAAAATGTACTCATCTACAAACCTCCCACTGGGTAGCGCACCGTACTGGGCTAGCTCGGAGGAAAATAATGTAAAGGACTCCATGACTGAAGCGGGCTGGTGGTTGCGGATACAAATGGAGAAATTCAACAGCCAATGTTCGTTGGTTTCTTTGAACATGAAGTGTTGCATTTCCTTGAGGATTCTAAATAAAAAAAATCTCTTTTATGCACATAAAAATAGTAATGGTACAATATTTTAATAATGTAATTTCTTACTTTCCCATTTCAACAGGAATTGCAGCAATCAGAGGTCTGTCTTTGATAACTGTCCTGAATTGTAGGTGTTGCTTTTGTGTGTAACGAAACACTACATAGTGTAGGAAAATATTATCTTTTATGAATCACTTTTTTCATATTTTTATATATCAAGAAATAGGTTTTATAGCTTTATTAGCATGTTTCTGAAAGATGTAACCTCCTCTCCAGCAAAATTCTACACCCCTATTTGATGCCTAAAAAACATCACCAGCCCTTTTTTCTTTGAATTAAGCTAGACCCATTCACAAAACTAAACATGGAAACACAAACCTGACAGACCATAGTGCCATGCAGGGCCACGCCGCTCCACTTCGTGCAAAAGATCTGGTCAGTCGTAAAGCTGCTTTTGTCTCTGTGTTCAATGCCCTACACTAGCCCAGCCCATTTGCACTGTCTGACAATTGTAGTCCACAAATTGCCTCTAAACATGGATCAAAACCGCCAAGAATTGTTTGCCAAAATCTGTATAAAAATGTATGACCTACCACAAAATACTTGAAGCTGGCTAGACAGGTAACAACATGGAACAGCTAAGCTTCCAAAAGAACAAAGTTACTGGCAATGTTGTAGAACCAATTATCCCATATCAAATGGGGATAGGAATGGCTGAATAAGATGGCCAAAGGTTGCTTAAAGGGAAAGTAGAATTAAAACTACAGTATGGCAAAAATTAAAATGGCTTGGTTCTGAAGACAGTAGGCAGTGTTTGCACAACAACTGTGGTGGAGTACTCAAGACCTCAACAGTGGCCAGTGTATGGAAAGGATTGTCTCCACAATAATGTGAAGAACAAACACCTTCTCATTCAGAAGACATTGCAATGTTTCAATGAAAACCAAAATAATGACAATGAGGGCTTCTTAATGGGAATAGCCTCACAGCACTGGATCTTAAATGATTCTCTGAGGTTTCCAGAAATGTATTCCAGAGTTATCGTACCCAAATCAGTGTCAAAAAATAATCAGCCAATTAACTGTTTCAATCAGGGGAATTTGTTTCAAAGTTTCAACACAGTTTTGAGATCGCTTCATGTCTCCAGGAAATGTTTAAGAACTACTGGCTTACAGGACTAGAAGAGGATTGAACCGTTTCCTACAAAACAAATGGAACAGACTGGTGTTGAAACTGGACAGAGGGCCACAGGCCAAGTCTTTCCTGAGATTGTAATTTCAGGTAGTGAGATCCAAACAATGGATAAGACTAAATATTAAAGTGATGAAGCATTTTCAACTTCAGTGGAATATGCAGGTGTGTTGTTTCAGCAACAGCCAAGGAATGGCAATTGGACATAATGTCAAAGACCTACAATGCTATTGAAATTTCTCTCACATCATTTGTCATTTCTATTTTGTTGCACATTTCAGCAAAATAGAGCTGAGGTTTAATTTTCATCATTACTAATGGTTTTACTTCACAGAAATTAATGTATTGAAAAACATGATATTTTCTATTTGCAACTAAGGGGTGTCCAATACACAACCAAACAAAAGGCAAATTCCGCACAAAATATGCAAATCTATTGTAATTTCTAAGTACTAAAGGCACGAACACACAGGATGATTTGAGTCTTCAATACTGTTTGAGTTCATTAGTGACCGGAATGTTACCATATGTTGGCAGAATGCTTCTATAACACACTTTAAAAAATCCTGGAAGAATGAACAAGTTCACTCACTGACATTTAAATCCACCGACAGGCATATCATGGACCCATCAGAGGTCTATTTCCTTCTCATAGACAAATAGGCCTGAATGAGTGCATATTGTGCATACAGTTAGATTGTAATAATGATTGGTAACTCAATTTGTCTGTATGGCTGTATAATAAGTATATATACTAGAGTTGTCATCGGGCCTGAAAACGGATCCCAGTCCAACCCAAGCCAGCTCAGATTAGGCCCGAAACCAGGCCCGGGCCGACGTCACAGAAATTAAATTAGCATGGCCGTTGCTACAGCGTGTGCATAAATTGTTGAATAATCAATGGTGTGGAAAGCAATGAAATAACAAATTAACCCTTTTAGACCCCAATAAAATTTTGGAATGCAGCTATAGAATACTGAGAATTTTTATAAATAAATTTAATTCTTTTCACACATCTCGAAGAAACAGACATAGACGAAAAAATGCAACTAATTTACACTTACAACCTTTTTTTAAAGAGCACAATCTCCTCTTTAATATTACACCAAAAGTATGTAAATAAGACTAACGCAATGTTTAACTCTCATTTTCTCCTCTCATATTTATCCCAATCAAAAACGGTCAATGAAAAACAATCTACTCTACCATACTCTCCTCAAACTAAACGTCCTAATATATGATATTTATACATATTATTTGCATATATTTATATATAGACTATTCCTCCCTCCTCCCATCACTTATCTATCCATCCAATCAACTTTATATACTCTTTTTCCTTGCCCTCTATCACTGAGCCCCGACTCTCCACATCACTTCCTAACTTCTAGTTGCAAGAGAGAAAGTGAAGCTGGGAAGGTGGTGAAATGATGATACATGGTACAGAATTCTCTTAATCTCTTGTCTTACAGTTACATGTCTCCCTTTAAAACACATTCTCCATCACAAACACACACATACACTGCAAGATGCTATCCTATCAATATGGGCCAACATTTCTAAAGAATGCTTTCAGCACCTTGTTGAATCAATGCTATGTAGAATTAAGGTAGTTCTGAAGGCGAAAGGGGGTCAAACACAGTTTTAGTATGATGTTTCTAATAATCATTTAGGTGAGTGTATAGCCTGGTTTGAATATGACAAATATGTTGCGTTGTGAGAGAAGAAAATGCAGCCACAAGATAGACAAACTGGAACATTAACTAGCTATGGCAAGCAGATGGGAAAGTTTTAATATATCAATGATTTTGGAAGTAATCTGAGAAAACATCACCTAGTTAGATTGCTGTACAGCTAAACTTTGCAACTTGTTTTTCGACAATACTGCGCCAGCAATATTTCCAGCTCACAGCTCATCTGCTGATCCATCATGTTTTCAAAGCAGGGATGCAATTCTTCACTGACAGATATTACAAGTTCAAACATTAACAACATTAAACATCAAACATTGACAACAAACACCACACATATAAGCAATGTTTACTTAAATCATTGTTGCTTTCAACGATCAAGTCCATTTTCAAATCTGTATTCCCAAACAACATATCGGCATACAGTACCAGCTAGTCTTTTCTAACGTGAAATCCATGTGAATAGAATAAGATCCAGTCGTATGCAAACGTTTAGGCACCCCTGATAATTTCCATGATTTTCATTTTAAATAATTGGGTGTTTGGATCAGCAATTTCATTTTGATCTATCAATTAACTGAAGGACACAGTAATATTTCGATAGTGAAATGAGGTTCATTAGATTAACAGGAAATGTGCAATATTTTGTCTGCCCCGGCCTCCGCCCAGATCTGTTGTCCCGTTGGTCTTCGTCATTTTCCTCCGAAGACCAAAGCCCCGGGTCGCCATAGTCCTCCCAGACCAGCTGCGTAGTTGTTGTTGCGGCAGCCTGTGCTCTCTGCCCATGGCCCACCCCAAAATGTGGTTAAGGAAAACCAAGGTACTATTCCCTGGCTTCCCTGCTCCTCATAGGATGGTGGTAGCCCAAGTACTTGCGGAGCCTGGCGTCCTCATCCTCCTTAGATTCCGTAACTGTAGCCCCGTTATGGTATCCAAGTTGCGCCACCCCTTGGTCATGGGTAAGACTGCTTAGCGCCTTTCCGGTTCGTTGCCTCATGCCCTGCCTCTTCCTACGCTGTCTCCCATTACTAAATACAAACTAATGATTGACAGTCCAGTGTGTTTTGTTGAGATGGAGCTGAGTTACTTATTGGCTGAAAGGGGTACACACAATGACAAGACAGTTCATGGGCCAACCAAAACATAACACGAGAGAGACATGGAGAGATTCAAGCCCTTGAGGGGGCGACCGTCACATACATTAGTAGGGTCAAGGAGTGGGGGAACAGGACTGTGGTTGGTATACCAGTATTCTACTCAGAAAACATATGGGAACACAAGGTTTTATTTATAGTTCCAGATTTTCCCAGGGAAGATCAAGCATACAAGAATGATGATTTAAGTCAGTGTTGCCAGTTTATAGAGTCCTTGTTTGTTGAGGAAAAGATAATAGGTGAAACATGCAAACACAGATTCAATAAATTTTACACCCTCCCTTGCACATAAACACACGTGTACACAAATATACCAGCTCTCTATTTTAAAGCCTTGTAATTAACAAGAGTTTCAGTGAGAGGACAGGGAACACAAATAAAGCATGGAACTTTGAGAGCTTTATTAAAAGAATTCTGCATGACTTACTTTTATGTTTTTTTCATCACCGTATAGCCGCAGACTGGCTGCTATTAAACACTTTGCTCCAACACTGCCTTCATGCACCACTAAAAACAACAAATTATTCAGGCGTCTTTAAAAAATGTCTTTGTAAGGAAATTAACTGCACAGGATAATAAAGTTTGGGAAATGGTGGGACCAGAGTCTACATACTTGTTCAATGCATGAATAAAGGATATGTGGCATTGTTGTTAGACTGGTCTTCAGAGAGAATGTCCCAGTAACAAACACGGAGTCAGATGAACATTGAAGCTGAGATGAGAGGGAAATAAGACATTGTTCAAATACAGTAATTCCTAACATTCTACAAACAATACCCCATAATGACAATATGAAAGAAGTGTGTTTAAAAGCGTAGCATATTTATTTAAAAAAAGCACATGTACATAAGCATTCACAGTCTTTGCCATGACACTCAATATTGAGCTCACCTGTTTCCACTGATCATCCTTCAGATGTTTTCACAACCTGATTTGAGTCCACCTGTGGTAAATTCAGTTGATTTGGAAAGGCACACACCTGTCTATATAAGGTCCCATGTTTAACAGTGCATGTCAGAGCACAAACCAAGCCTTGAAGTCCAAGGAATTGTCTGTAGACCTCCGAGACAGGATTGTAACAAGGCACAGATCTGGGGAAGGGTACAGAAAAATAACTGCAGCATTGAAGCTCCCAATGATCACAGTGGCCTCCTTCATATGTAAATGAGAGAAGTTTGGCACCGCCAGGACCCTAGATCTGGCTGCCCGGCCAAACTGAGCGATCGGGGGAGAAGGGCCTTAGTCAGGGTGGTGACTAAGAATCCGATGGATCTCCGGCATTTCTCTGTGAAGAGAAGAGAACCTTCCAGAAGAACAACCATCACTGCAGCACTCCACCTGTATGGTAGAGTGGTCAGACGGAAGCCTGGCTGGAGTTTGCCTAAAGGCACCTGAAGGAATAAAAGTCTTTGGTCAGATGAAACAAAGATTGAACTCTATGGCCTGAATGGCAAGCATCATGTGTGGAGGAAACCACCTGGCTAATACCATTCCTACAGTGAAGCATGATTATGGGAGCATCATGCTGTGGGCATGATCAAGGGAAAGATGAATGCAGCAATGTACAGTGACATCCTTGCTGAAATCCTGCTCCAGACCTGGCTACAGGACAACTCTGTGAATGTCCTTGAGTGGCCCAGCCAGAGCCCAGACTTGAACCCGATTGAACATCTCTAAAGAGATCTGAAAATGGCTTTGCACCAGCGCTCCCCCTCCAACATGATGGAGCTTGAGAGGTCCTGCCAAGAAGAATGGAAGAAACTGCCCGAAAATAGGTGTGCCAAGCTTGTATCATCATACTCAAAAAGACTTGAGGCTGTAATTGCTGCCAAAGGTGCTTCAACAAAGTTTTGAGCAGAGGCTGTGAATACTTGTGATCATTTGTTTTATTTTTTATATATTTGTAAAAATTTCCAACACACTTCTTTCACATTGTCATTATGGGGTATTGTTTGTAAAGGTTTTTAGGGAAATAATGAATTTAATCCATTTCAGACTTAAGGGTGTAACATAACAAAGATTTTAAAAAGTGAAGCGCTGTGCCCCAAACAAACCAATACTATTTTGACAGGGCAAATGTTTTTAACAACATTGTTTCTTCTTGCAAGTGTAAATTTACATTAGTATTTACATATTGTGTAGATAGGCCCCTAGTCCCCAAAATCTAAATAGTCATACTGTAGATTGAGTATAGCAGTAGTGTACCAAAATCTAGCCAACATGAAACAACCATTGTAAAGAGTTTATTGGTACATTTGTGGTTCCCACAGCCTTTCATCAACGATAGTAACCAGGCTTTGTCACTATTTGTAAGGCTTCCCTTCCTTTCTGCCTCCATCCGACCTCCTTAGCTTCCTTAGCTGTGTGTACACTTCCTTCTTGGCCACACAGGAACCCCACAGGACCTGCTATCATCGGTGCATGCTGAGTGAAGGTCTCAGAGGTCCTGGAATGTTAGGGTCTTAGAGAGAAGGGAGGGAGCACAGAGAGAGGTTATAGAGGAGCTTCCATATCTTACCCATAGTCAGAATGATGTCTGTCACCCAATACGGTCTGAAACTGTCCGTTTCCTCAAGTAGTGGAAGGGATAGACAGGCCTGTTGGAGTAGACACTGAGCGTGGGCTCAGACTTATCTAGTCTTTGACCTAAGCCTGAAAATGTACAAAATGTGCGGGACATATGCAGGCCGTTTTAGGGCTGTATACATGTTGCTGCATTGAGTGTAAAGGGGGTAGAACCTTGTGGCGGTAAGAAGCACACCTTGACTTATTGTCAGACGCTAGGTTTAGGCGCAAGACACATTCTCAATTGTAAATGTTCCCATTACAGAACAGTACTGGACCAATACCTTTATTGCCTTTTGAGACCTAATGCTTGCAATATTTCTGGAAAGATGGTCAGTACGATACCACTTGCCCAACCAGTACAAACCGCTTTTAGTGATTATGACACTAATCACTGTTATTGCTCTTTTAACAGGCATCAGCTTGGCCCAGAGTGTTCTGGGCAGTGCCGTCCCTAAGCTGCTACCCTACAACACCACATTACCTCTCCTCTTGGTCGGACGTGAGCTCAAACCACTCAACAAGAGCCAGCCCATGGTAAATATCCACATGCCACTAGCGTTATTTTTCTTCAAAGTCAGCCAAGCGCAGGTAATAATTCTCATTTCCCATCTGGTGGAATCACCTTTCTTGCTTTTATTTTTTAGTATCACATACTCTGAATAAATAGTGCATGAAAGCTACATTTTTAAATGGTTTGGGGGATAGATAGATACACCCCTGCCTGTAGACTATAATGTTTCTTTATATGGTCTGGTGTTGTTGGAAGGTAAGGTACATGTACCAACCAGATTTACACCATTTAACCAGTGTGGACAGATTAGTAGTGCTGCACCAAGTCACTTGGTGACCTTGACACACCAGAACTGGTTGCACATTAAATAATTACAAGAAATATTTGACTCTTTCAGTGAACCATATATAGTCGTGGTCAAACGTTTTGAGAATTACACAAGTATTGGTCTCCACAAACTATGCTGCTTCAGTGTTCGTAGATCTTTTTGTCAGTAGTTACTATTGTATACTGAAGTATAATTACAAGCATTCCATAAGTGTCAAAGGCTTTTATTGACAATTACATTACGTTTATGCAAAGAG
This sequence comes from Umbra pygmaea, assembly GCA_016801145.1. Lineage (NCBI taxonomy): Eukaryota > Metazoa > Chordata > Actinopteri > Esociformes > Umbridae > Umbra > Umbra pygmaea. Next base: position 14,545 of record JACXGM010013733.1, on the reverse strand, counting down.
TCAATATTTGCAGTGTTGACCCTTCTTTTTCAAGACCTCTGGAATCTGCCCTGGCATGCTGTAAATTAACTTCTGGGCCACATCCTGGTTGATGGCAGCCCATTCTTGCATGATCAATACTTGGAGAATTTGTGTGTTTTTGGTCGTCCACCTGCCTCTTGAGAATCGACTACAAGTTCTCAATGGGATTAAGGTCTGGGGAGTTTCCTGGCCATGGATCCAAAATTTCTTTTTTTTTTTCCCGGAGCTACTTAGTTACTCAGTTTTGCCCTATGGCAAGGTCCTCCATCATGCTAGAAAAGGCGTTAATCGTCACCAAACTGTTTTTGTACGGTTGGGAGAAGTTCTCGGAGGATGTGTTGGTAACAGTCTTTATTCATGGCTGTCCTTAGGCAAAATTGTGAGTGAGCCCACTCCATTGGCTGAGAAGCAACCCCTCACATGAATGGTCTCAGGATGCTTTACTGTTGGCATGACACAGGACTGATGGTAGTGCACACCTTGTCTTCTCCGGACAAGGTGTTTTCGGGATGGCCCAAATAATTGGAAAGGGGATTCATCAAAGAAAATGACTTTACCCCAGTCCTCAGCCATCCAATCCCTGTACCTTTTGCAGAATATCAGTCTCTCCCTGATGTTTTTCCTGGAGAGCACTGGCTTCATTGTTGCCCTTCTGGACATAAGGCCTTCCTCCAAAGGTCTTTGCCTCACTGTGCGTGCAGAATCACTCACACTCGCCTGCTGCCATTCCTGAGCAAGCTTTGCACTGGTGGTGCCCAGATCCCGCAGCTGAATCAACTTTAGGAGATGGTCCTGGCTCTTGCTGGATTTCTTTGGATTTTCTTGGGTGCCCTGATGCCTTCTTCACAACAATTGAACCTCTCTCCTTGAAGTTCTCGATGATCCAATAAATGGTTGATTTATGTGCAATCCTACTAGCAGCAATATCCTTGGCTGTGAAGCCCTATGAGTGCAAAGCAATGATGATTGCATGTGTTTCCTTGCAGGTTACCATGGTTGACAGAGAGAGAACAATGAGTTCAAGCACCACCCTCCTTTTAAAGCTTCCAGTCTGTTATTCTAACTCAATCAGCATGACAGACCTGATCTCCAGCCTTGTCCTTGTCAACAATCTCACCTGTGATAACGAGACAATCACTGACATGATGGCAGCTGGTCCGTTCGTGGCAGGGCTGAAATGCAGTGGAAATTATTTTTTTTCATGGCAAAGAGGGACATTCTGGAGTATATGCAAATTGCCATCATCAACAATGAGGCAGCAGACTTTGTAAAAATTTGTATTTGTGTTATTCTGAACTTTTGACCACGACTGTATGCTTGAAAGTTTTTACGTTTCCAAAACCAATTAGATCAGCACATTCTGCTATATAATGTGGTCTTTATTAAGTATGTTCTGTAATTGAATCTGTGGTAGCTTAGCGTAGCCCAAGAAACCCTATGCATTCAGCCATCTAGTACTTAAATGTTTGAAATTCTGGTTCTCCACATGGAAATGTTCCATGCAAAGAAAACACATAGGTGTTGAGTACTAACTCTGCAATACAAAACGGGCTAGGCTATCCTTCAGATTACATTTTCTTCTTAATACATAGAATGGGCATGTTGTGTAAAATACAGATTTGTTTTGAATGAGTATGCACATTTCTAAAAATATATTAAATATAGCCCTGATCTGGGATCAAACCAAAAACCTTCAGATTCAGAAAGTTTACTAAAGAATTACTAAAGGAGATGTCTGCTATGTGCTTTCCAAAAAGTCAGCTGTTAAAGCTAGAATCCAGAACATGTCCTAGTCAGGCCAGGTGGTGATTAATACAGGGCCAAAGCGATGTCAAAGACCAATTCCATGGATATGAAGTGGAGTCCATCTTCCTGCCTCGTTGTCATCATGTCCTCCTATTTCCTGTCATTCTTTCTGGGTGTTTCATTTCCTTCACCTCTGGTGTTATTCGTTTGGGTTCTAGAGTCACCCTTCGTCACTGAAGTTGGTGGTGGAGGCAGAAGGTGAACGAATGGTCCTTGCGCTGGAAAAAAATGAGTAAGTCATCTGACCAACCATCAGTACATCTGACCCATACAGTATATCACTACACCACCTAGGCTTCTAAAGACACAATATTAACATCATGAAGATACAAGCATATTGTCATATGGAGTCAATAGGTGTGTTGCACTGTAGCTGTGCTGGTTCATTTCAGTTTAGGAAAGCAAATGTATAGACTTTGTTAGGGTATAGTCTGTGTGTTCAACAGAAAGATGGTAGATTGTTAAAAAAATCTACATTTCCCATTGTCCTTGTATAATCACCCTGTTCCAGAATGGAATATATTACAGGACATATAAACAAGTGCTGTCAAACGATTAAAATAATTATTCACATAATATTCTGTAGTTAATCGTGATTAATCGCAATTTTGAATATGTTAAAATTTGGCCCTAAATAAACAATTTTTACTTTTATATATGGAGTGCATTGCTTTACAAAGTCTATTATAAATTTTACAATTGCTTGTCCGGGAGTGAACTAAGTGTAGTAGCTGTGTTCCATTAAAACATGTTGTCATGACCTTTAAATGTTGACCCTCAAATAATCAATGTAAATCTAAATGGAATTTTGCTGGTTTCTGAACCGATAATTCTACCATCTCCTACTACTGTGGTGTTGATCAAGGCACCATGTGAAATCACTGCTATATTAGACTACTGAATAAAATTTGACTGCTCTATCTGGAGAGAAGCTGGGTGTGCAGGCATATGATCCAACCCGTAGGTGTACAGTAGGGTTGGGCGATATGCATATCGCAATACAATAATGTACTCCAGAGCCCGTTCGCCTGGCAACACTATATAATGCCCGCAACATGAACTCTGATATTTCAGTTCAAAATAATAGCGCAAATTTTAATTCAGTTTCTTTATCTTTTTTGCATTGACTTTATTCCACATTGAAACTCACATTAAATCGTATTTTATATATTTCACTGTTATTTTATTTTTCCCTCTGACCTTTAAAGATTTTTGTGAGTCAGTGTTTGGAATGCTGCATTCAGGGACGTTGCAAGGAATACTGGACCCTTGCAATATCTTTATTAAATGACAAACTAGGGATCCAAATGCATAAGGTAGGCTACTTGAATAATAGCCATTGTATATTTTAGAGGAGGTCGAGATCTACAGTAGAAGCATTGATCAAAGGGAGCTGTAATATTTACACAGCATGGAAGATGTTTATTAATTTTATGTTTTGGTGTAACATTTGATAGGGACTTTAATGCGTATCTAAATAAAAGTAGAAATAACAAACCATTCTACAAGCTAGGTCATAGATTTGACTATTTATTTTGTTTTCTGTCATTCTTATATAAGCAACAGTCCTACCTGATACTGAAGTGATGTCTCTCTCTCTCTCTCTCTCTCTCTTGCTTTCTCCTCAAGCACACTGGCCTTCTCGTTCACAGTTTTTCTGTAGGGGGAGATTGGGATGGGGGATGCAAGGAGAGATTTAACCCCTACAAATCTCCAAATGTCAAAGATATAACCAACTTGGAACAGGGCATCTTATGTACGATGCAAACATATTTGTATAACGCGTCATTTGGCAGGGTTCACTGACCGATCAAGATTCGGGACATGCTCTTTAAAAACAACTACCAGTGAGGCGCTCTGGACATCAAGTAAAAGTCAAGTACTCAAAAAGTTAGCGAAAAGGTATTGGAAAATTCTGGTACAGTGGTCAAAAGACAGAAAACTATAATGTTTTATCGGTGAAAATAAAGTACAGCGTTAAGGATTTTAAATTAATTGAATGCGTTAATGCATTTGTTGTGACATCCTTAAAATAAACTAAAATTTCTTTACTAGATTTGTGTTTGTAAGATGTACTTCATATATATGCATGGGTTTTATATAGAGGTGGGAAAAGTAAGAGTTAGAGTACTTTTTTGGGTTTGGCTGAGTTCACAAATTTTGGAAAGTTCCTCTTAAGACCAAAATGACCTGGTAAAAGAAGTTAATAACTTACCAGTGATCTATTAAATGATAACAAAGAGTAAAAAAGGACTAGTTATGGTCATTGGTTAGTAATGAATTCCCCTTAACAGGTCATTGAGGTTGTAACTGTGAACTTCCCAAAATGGATGAACTCAGAAAAGTACTCTTACTTTTACCCACCTCTAGTCTTATACAGTGTGCAGGTAAAGCAAATCACTTTCAGACTCAAGGGACATTCACGTTCGTCTTTTGCAGCTGTCCCCTGTATATATAGACATTGTCTTTACATGTAAGGTTTACACTTCATAGATACTATGTACTGTAGGGTGATCTCCATCCATGGCTTTGAGAAGACAGGCCGTAACCATCTGATTTGACAGGTTGGACGACTAAATGGATAGAATGTTTTCGTGTCCTACACACCACCATTTAAAAACACACCTTGTCAATATTCAGGTTTTGCTCACAACATACATTCTACTGCTCAGATGTATGTGTCCCCAAACAAAAATGTCCACAACCTTAAAACAACAACAAAATCCTGCCCTAGTAGGACTTATTATCCCAGCTGCTCTGCGAACACCGATGACTCGTACATCAGCGGATGCCTTGCAGATAGTATCTATCCTTCCCTTCGTTCTGTTGTGTTACTGTCACATGTGTTTACTGATGTCTGTCTTATGTCTGTGTGCCCAGACAGTTGTGGTGTGGGCCCTGTTTGTGTGCACTCCGCTGAGATGTATCCTTCCTGCTGTCAGCCTCTGTCGAAGTTGACGCTTAGAGGCGTTGGTTTTATCGCAAACAAAACTCATTTGGAGATTCTGCAGTTTGTGCTTTGGAAAAACATGCTCTTTGTCTACTTTTTTGTTACATTTCTTTGAAGAGGTATTTAAGTGTTTATATTTTGAGTAGGATATGCTGTTGTTCTGTGAAATGAATTTCACCTACTGTATAAACTAATTGCACTGTAGACAACTTTTATTGGAGGAGAGCAGTAATACAGAAATGTGCAGAGATTTTGTAGACTAATATGAGAGCTTACTGTGTTTGATTCAATTTCAGTATTTTTAAAACGTTTCTATAAGTGGATGTGATGTGTTCTGGGCTGAGAAAGAAATTTATTAATGTAAGTGTTTTTGTTTTTTACAGGGTTCCACAGATTACATATGGTTCGCGCATTTGGCATTCTTTCAGAGCACATTTGGTACAGGGCCAAGCAGAAACGATCTAGGGCTACCCAAAGAAAACAAAATACCAAATCTTATTAATAAACCTATATGTTAGTTAGCAACTCTCGGGCTAAACTCTCTGGCCTAGAACAAGTACCGGTTAGGGCTGCACGATATTGGAAATAAATTACATTGTGATGTTTTGTTTTCCAACGATATATATTGCGATATTGCAAGCCATCAATGTAGGCTACAGTCAATAATTACCATTCCATGATACTAATAATTTCACTAATAAACAAGCTTCATTCTCTGTAAACAGACAAGCAGTACACATTTTTTTTATAAAACAGCAGCTTTACACCAACCCCTGATTGGTTTATAATAGAACTTATAAGCATTTTGGTTCACAATCTTTTGTTTTTAAGTCAACTTTTTTTAGCCAACGTGCCAAAGTAAAACAGTGTTGGTCATCATCATAATCATGGCTAAGTAAATGCGACGGCGTGTAATTGCAACATATCTTTACGATATGAAACGTTATTGCGTTTGTTATTTCTTTCTGTCGTTGACAGCCTTTCTGTTGTTGACAGCCTTTCTGTTAAGATGTCACACTGGCAAAGGCATCGCAAATAGTGTTTTGTTTTGATTGACATCTGAAATTAGATTTGTACTCGTCGTAAAGAGCTTTGTGGTGCCGTTTTTAAGTGATCAGACAAATGGGTGGTTTTTCCTTGTTTTGTAGCCACAACTTTATAACACTCCTGACAAAGTACCTGTTTTTGGTCAACATCCTATTTTTTGTAGCCTAAATAGTTCCAAAGATTTTGACCTTATTTTTGGTACGAAACCATCCTTTTTTTTTCGGCGTAATGCGTATCCTCTTCGTCGCTCATCTTTCGCTAGTACAGCTCTGCCAGTGACAGATAATGTTGGCTGTGAGCAGCGGCACAACAACCAATCACAGCGAACCAATCACTGTGCAGGCATGCGGAGCGTGCATGTCATCCACGCAACAAACCATACAACAAACTTGTGTAAACTGTGGTGCTACCTATACTATCATTGAGTGCTACCCTTCTTCACATTCCATGTTCCGGCGATGTGACTATCGCACATGCGCACATTGCGATGTCGATGCTAAAACACAACATCGTTCAGCCCTAGTACCGGTACATAGCTTTTCAGACTGTGCTTATGCATGCATTTCTCTGTTCATGGTTTATCATCTATGAATTAATTCCTGATGGGGAAAGTCACTCACAACCTGAGTGAACTTTAGGTGTTGATCGTGCAGACAGAAGCAATGGATAGGCCTGTCTCAATATGCAATAAATCAGTTAATCGCATGATAAATAAAAGTGTGCTCAATAATTTTTTACGGCCACAATAATTTCCATTTGCATGCTTGTTTGTTTTTGTTAACAGAGACGGATTGTCCATTTAATTTATTGTTTTTGGTTGTTTTGTTCATTTATTGTGGATATTTAAAATGTTTTCCAGTTCCATTGTTAAATATTCTTTAGAAATAAAAGTTTATTGATCTTTGAAAAGGTGTACCTGCATGATTATGCCATTATCATTATATTAGATGAAAATTGTCTCTGAACGACAATATTATCGTTTATCGCAATCATTTCTGGGACAATTTATCGTTTATCAAAATATGTTATTGTGGCAGGCCTAGCAATGAATCAGTGTATGCATTTCACTGAGTAGCCTTAATGTGTTGACCATGCAGACAGAAGCAATGGATCAGTGTATGCATTTCACTGCAGGACTAAAGTCTGATGTGGTGGAGAATGACTGGTTGATTGAGGAAGGTTATAGCATGCATAGCATGCATTTTTCTTGCATTTGCACCACTCACACATCCTCAACAATGACAGAAAAAGCATTCTAGCTCAGAGTTGTTATTTTGACAAGAACACAACTCTCCATGTGCTTTTGGCTTTTTCCCATAGTAGAAGTGGTTTGGACACAAGGTGGTCCCCATTTTCAAATCCAACAAGGCCATTATATATAAAAGTATTGCCACCTATAACATTTCTGCATAAATTAATCTAATCCCACTGCTGTTTTTCCCTTTTGCTAAACAGGGTATCTCCTGGTCAGACATGGCATCAATACCAATTTATATAGGAGGGCTGCCAGTTTGAACCTATTTCCGTTTATAAAGCTTTTTCCATTAAATCTTGATCCGTTTCATGAACTCAGCAGTCAGAGCATGTAGTTGTGTAACCTAATTACTATTAATGGATATTAGTGCATTTAAACCTAGATACAGATGATTCTGTTAACAATTCTGTAATGCATATAGTGTCACATTTGATAACATTGTAAACTCCCAATAAACTCCCAGGACTTGTACACTACCTGGTTTGGGACATTCAGGCGTGTGGCTTATTTCAGTGGTTCTGAATAATCATACTGGTTCACTTGTGCAGCACAGTCTGTTTCTTTGTGTGTCTCTGTGTGTCTCTGTGTGTCTCTGTGTGTCTCTGTGTGTCTCTGTGTGTCTCTGTGTGTCTCTGTGTGTGTCTGTGTGTGTCTGTGTGTGTGTCTCTGTGTGTGTCTGTGTGAGACAATTTGTGAAGTCTGTGCCTCTGAAGAAAATACATTTTGATAACCTTTACCCTCTCCACATGCAACTTGAGACCTGATTACAGTCCCCATTATGGGGTTGGACAAGGCTGTTGTGTCTGCTGCCAACAGTGGGCCATCAGCAATACCCGGCCAAATCTACAGGACTACTACCCAGGTTGCCAGGATGCCTTATGCCTGTCACAAACCATTTGTGTAGAAATGCCAGGTTAAAGTCTACACAGCACTTTTAGCACTTGGAATAAAATACCAGTACATGTTCTTCCATCTGGGGCCGCTCAGCCTTCATAGAAACATTAAAGTGGATTTAAGTAGACATAAAAAATACTTGTGTCATTTTATGCAACTACCATATAACAGTAAAGGCTCTGTGACAATTATTTCCATTAGATTTGGTGTACTCTGCATTACGGTTTTATTTCTTATTTCCTGATTTTTTTTTCGGCAACACATTTGACATAATTGTAAAAGGGGTAATATGGAACAAAATCTGATGTTTTCTTTTGGAATCTAGGACAAGTTCAGCCGTTCAAATCAGCCGTGTTTCGCCTTCTCTCTCTCCTTGAATCTGGTTTCAGTGCAGCGTCATGGTTGATCGAGTCCTTGCGAGTCAGATTAGTCAAGCCTGGGTGATTGCGTATTTTATTGTAACGTCATGAAACAATGTTTTGTTAAGTGAGCCACTTATATTCTGACACCCTGTCAGTGCCACAATGCTATTGGATATTTGTATGATGGAGACTGACTTTGCAATTTTGTGAATGAAAATGCCTGTTTAATCCTTAACATACATATTTAGAATTTAGTGAATGACAGCCTGTTGCATCCTAAATATTTTTAGCAATGCAATTTAAGTCTTACAAATGTATTTGTATTTTTTGAGGACTTAATATTTAGTTGCTATACATGCTTCTATAGCCTTGCAATAAGTGATCTCATAAATGAATGCTCACAGAGGTTATCTCCCCTCACTGACATTTACAATAGAGAAATAAACTGGTGTTCCTTTTCCATATCAGCAGCAGCATCCATTAATGCCTAAGCTTAGAAACAGTAATAATTAATAAGAGTCTTATTTCTTATAATGGCCATTTTTCTTGGTATTCAGGGAAAAAGTATTTTATTAGTGTTTGTGCTCATTGTATTAGTGTGTGTAATGTCATGGGAGCAAGCAGACCGGGTTTCAAGAGACCTGGGCATTTCAAGGGTTCCCTGGGTATTTTACGAGCTGAAATGAACACAGCTAGAATGGTCATAATGACACTGATTGCTCCATTTTCACTGTTGGCGCTTGTTTCAATCGAGGACTGAACTGTATTACAACCATCACCGCCTCGCTCAGCCCAAGTGTTTGCTTTCTCTTAAAGAGCAACTTGCAGGTTTAATTGATAACTGAATTAATAGTTAATGTTTTGGGAAGGGGTCTTTTTAAAAACACATATGTAAGAATTTCTATGTTACACAAAACATAAAGCAGAAAATGTGCCCATAATAAGGCAGGCTCCGCCCGGCTAGCAACGCGTCATATGACGTAGGCAGAGGCAAATACGAGCTGCGCTTTGCTCTCTCATTGCATTTGTCGATGTAGTTAGAGCAGTGGTGAGAGACAGCGCAAGATATAGAGAAGGTTTTACAGTAGCCGTAATCGTAGCAGCTTAGTTTCACTTTGGTTTTCATCCTTAATTTGAGCATGAATTTTATAGTCTACCTCACTTCCGATCTGTGATTTATAGATGCAGATGTTATTGTTAATTACAATTTTATCTCTAAATATCATTTTTGGCAGTTATCTATTTCTCAAATCTAGTTGTTTTTCATTACTGTACATTTTTCTATATTGAGGTGTCCAACCTGCAAGTTGCTCTTTAAGTTTTGGTACTGCTTCTGTCATGGCAAAAATCTTAGCCATCCTATTAAATTATAAAATTCTTCCATATCCAAAATGATCAAGAGTTTGAAATTATTCAACCAGCTTTATTGGTTACACCACACAAACATGTTTTGAGTTGCTCTCCTTTCCTCTCCCATTCAGCAACTCCAGATCTACTTCCTGGGTCCTTCCTAACATCCTGAGACCCAGTAATTAATTATTGTCCACTCTAGTGGACACAGGTTTTTGGTCAGTATCTCTGGAGCCATACGGGCCACTTTGTGAAGCACCACAGTACCATTGAGAACACATCCTGGGCTATTTAGTGATGTTACAACTTTTATTTGACCTTCTCAACATTCATAATTAAATTTTTAACTACTGTTTTCTGCTGGGTCTCAGGAGGTTGAGTACCCCCAACCCCATGTGTATCACATCCATACAAAATGGCCTTTCATGGTGACCATGGTGATCAGCAGGATATGGTCTAAGCCAGCTGTCCCTAGTCACATGACATGGTATCATTTATTCAGTTGTGGCCAAAGTTTTAAGAACGAAAAGTATTGGTCTCCACAAAGTTTGCTGCTTCAGTGTTCTTAGATCTTTTTGTCAGTAGTTACTATGGTATAATGAAGTATAATAACAAGCATTCCATAAGTGTCAAAGGCTTTTATTGACAAATTACATTAAGTTTATGCAAAGAGTCAATATTTGCAGTGTTGACCCTTCTTTTTCAAGACCTCTGCAATCCACCCTGGTATGCTATAAATTAACTTCTGGACCACATCCTGACTGATGGCAGCCCATTATTGCATGATCAATGGTTGAGGTTTGTCAGAACTTGTGTGTTTTTGTTTGTCCACCCGCCTGTTGAGGATCGACCACAAGTTCTCAATGGGATTAAGGTCTGGGGAGTTTCCTGGCCATGGACCCAAAATGTTGATGTTTTTTCCCAGAGCCACTTATAAATGTTGCCTTATGGCAATGTGCTCCATCTTGCTGGAAAAGGCATTGGCCATCACCAAACTATTCTTGTATGGTTGGGAGAAGAGAAGTTGCTCTCAGAGGATGTGTTGGTACCATTCTTTTTTCATGGCTGTGTTCTTAAGCAATATTGTGAGTGTGCCAACTTCCTTGGCTGAGAAGCAACCCCACACAGGAATGGTCTCAGGAGGCTTAACTGTTGGCATGACACAAGACTGATGGTAGCGCACACCTTGTCTTCTCCGGACAAGGTGTTTTCGGGATGGCCCAAACAATCGGAAAGGGGATTCATCATAGAAAATGACTTTACCCCAGTCCCCAGTAGTCCAATCCTTTGGCAGAATATCAGTCTGTCCCTGATTTTTTTCTGGAGAGAAGTGGCAATTAATATGTCCCATTCATATAATGCAAGTCCTGTTACAATTCTAATCCAACCTATTGAACTACTGTGTAGGAGTGAAGTACCAAACATATGGTACTTATGGTGCTTTGGGACTCAGGCCCTAGATGTTAATGATGCACACTGTTCTTATTTATCTGTGGAAACATTTATCTAGATCAGTGGGAAGGGAAGACATCCGGGAGTGTGAGGGAATGCATCTGTTGATCCACTTCTGGAGGTTAGTGTATATGGTCCTGCATTCTCAAGCGTGTCTGACACAATGTCAGAATTACCATGTGTCATTTTGACATTCTATCTGTATAGTAACCATAACTTTGAAGACCTCTTCGGTCTTTGTCCACTTTGTTATAATGAGAGAAAATATTCATATGAGGGAATACATACACTATATGGCCAAAAACATGTGGACACCAGACCATCACACCCATATGAGCTTTGTTAGAAATCACATTACAAAACCATGTGCATTAGTATGGAGTTGGACCCACTTTGCAGCTTTAACAGCTGCCGCTGTTCAGGGAAGCCTTTCCACAAGATTTCGGAGTGTGTCTGTGGGAGTTTTTGTCCATTCAGCCAAAAGAGCGAGAAGGCCTGGCTCATGTTCAGTGGGGTTGAGGTCAGTGCTCTGTGCAGGCCACTTGAGTTCCTCCACACACAACTCGTCCAACCATGTCATTATGGACCCCACTTTGTGCACAGGGGCCCAGTCATGCTTGAACAGTTAAGATCCTTTGTTACGGTTTACATCGCTGCACAAATCACCAAATCCATTCCTAATTTTCTGTTTATCCTGGACAGTTAATCATTACATTATCATTCACCAATGGATCATCTAATAATTATTTGTCAACCATTCAAAACTGGTATTAATCCCATCATTATTGTATGTATTTAATTTCCCTCTGTTTGTACATTCCCTGTCGGTCATTGTTTTCCTGTGGTGTGTGTATCCTATAGTTCGTGTTATATGTAACTAGCCAGAGATTTAGTTAACTGGCAGTTTATTCCAGGCACTGCCTCAGTGAAAGATACTTATACTAAAATTATTGGCACCCCTGACTGGCAATACCCAAACTATGCTGTAAAAAAATATAAACAATATAATTATAGAGAAACTCAAAATACCAACAAGTGAGAAATATTGTTCTTTATTAATGTGTCAATGGAATCAACCAAAATCATTCATTGATTAAATAAAAAATCACTGTCCTCCAAATCAAGATTTCACAATCAGTGGCACCCTTAAAGATTATTGTAAATAACATCTACCAAAATTAAACCATGACATTATATTTATTTTATTTAATCTATGTCCAAAGGAACCATATTAAGTCACTACATCAATTCCTGTTCCACTAGGGCATAAAAATGAGGTAACATGCATGCAATATCCCTTTGTCATCTAACACCATGAAGAAAATGAAAGAACTGGCAGTTCAAAAGATACAGATAATCATAGACCTTCATAAATCTGGCAATGTCTACAAAAAGATCAGCAAATGATTGAATATACCACTGAGCACTGTCAGGGCATTTATTACAAAATCCAAAAGATATGAAACAGTTGCTCTGGTCAGATGAGACAAATTGAATGTTTTGGTCAGACACAGCATTGGCATGTTTGGTGTCGTAACAGAGATTCATGCAAGGAGAGTTACCTTATACCCATGATGAAATATAGTGGTAGGTCAGTGATGTTTTAGAGCTGTTTTAATTCCAGAGGTCCAGGAGCAATGGTCAAGATTCCACCAAACAGCAGGCAATTTTGGCTAACAATCTGGTTGCCTATGCCAGAAGGCTGGGACTGGTTGGTGAACTTTCCAACAAGTAAATGACCCAAAACATACCTCAAGATGCACACAGAAATGGTTCTGTGACTACAAAATAAATGTTCGAAAAATCAAAAATCTGTGGGCTGAGTTAAAGAGGGCAGTTGATAAGCATAAACCCAAGAATGTGAATGATCTTGAAAGGATCTGCATAAAGGAATAGTCTAAAGTGGTCTTGAATGTGTTCCTCAACCTTGCAAAACATTACAGGAAAAGATTTCATGTTGTTGTTCTTGCCAGAGATTCATTCATTTTATTTATTTAACCTTTATTTAACCAAATGAGAAATTGTTCTCAACATGCTTACCTGAAATGGCAACCTGGCCAAGATAAAAGTGCCAAGGTGCAGAAGACATAGTTACAAATGAATTACATAAAGAAGTATTTACAAAGAAGTACAAAATGAAAATAATAAAAACAAGAATACAGTGTGTAGATCTTCAAATTAAACAATTAATAATTTGTACAGTTAGTGCAACAAATGTCAGCATATCGAGGTAGATGTTTGGTAAGTACAGTTGCATGGCAATATACTATACAGTCAATTTGATATAGGGTCTGAGAGAGAGAGGTAGATTTATTGTAATACAAAGTGGCAGTGCAAAAATAGCACTAGCTTATTTGGCATAATGTCCAAGGCTGTGGAAAAGGGAGTGTGCAAAATGCATTTTTGGCCGAAAAGAGCAGGTTGAGTCAACATGTACAATGGTCTGCCAGTAGAATAGAGAGTAGTAATTTGAAGGTGGTTAAAGGGACAGTGGATTCAAGCTTCAAGGATTTTTGCAGAATCTTCCAATCATTAGCAGCGGAGAACGATAGTTACTGGAGTTATTGTAACTCCAGTTCTATGAGTGGAGTGGAGTCTTATAGGGGTAGCTCTAGCTCCTAGTGGTTTATCCCTCTCTATTTTGGAAAACACCCTCTGGGCTAGAGCGTAGCCATAGCATTTGTATTCATAGCATTTTCCCTGAAAGGCGAAACGAAGGAAGCGCCAGTGTCTTTGCGTAACGTTGACATGAAAGTAAGCGTCCTTCAGGTCTATGCTTGTGAAGAAATCACCCTGCTGAACGCACTCTAACAGGTGCCTGGGGCCTCATGTATAAACGTTGCGTACGCACGAAAAGCTTGCGTACGCTGGTTTCCAAGCACACGGTGTGATGTATAAAAAAGTTACTTGACGTGAGAATATGCGGTCCGTCACGGAAACTTTTGAGCAGGCGTGAGAATGTGCGGGCCGTACGCAAAGTCTTGTCTGGCTCTGTAACGTGACAAATTCTAATTGAAAAGTGCCATAACTCACCAAAAATTACAAAATAAAGTGTCCACTATAGTTCCTGTAAAATGTCTATGACGTTGACTATTCTAAAAACATAATTACATCCGCTAATAAAAGTTCGATAATTGATGTGGATGACTCACATCAAAATGCCAAAACCCAAACGGGAAATGCTATTACCTCAATCTGCCACCACTCAATAACTTCTGTTAAAATTGAGGGTGTCAAACGAACGACAAAATCATTCAGGAAATGCATGTCACCCTCTGTATACGGTGAACATTGCACAAGGCACATATTATTTACCACCGATGAAATATATACTCGCTGTGCAGCTACAAGATTGGCATAGGATAATGCAATTGTCTCTGTGAGCCTGACTTTGGCACATCCATAACG
>JACXGM010013732.1:0-22747 GCA_016801145.1 Umbra pygmaea | reverse complement strand
AAGATGACATTTGGAACAAATCATTGGACGAACGAGATGTCAATATTGTATTGTGGTTTTTGATTGGTAAGGGAGAGGGTTCCTCCGAGGCATCTTGTGACATGTGTCTTGGCCAATAAGAAACTAGCATGAAAAAGGTATGAAAAAATAGAAGTGCATTGAATTGATCCTAAGATGTCCCGCCCTGGAGGTAAAAGAGCCGATTACCTCCTCTAGCCTCCTCTAGTAGTCTACAGTACGTTATTTTCCAAACAACTCACCAATCTGCCTGCAGATGTCACTGTTTAAGCATTTTAATCATCATTTAAATTATTTATTTCAAAATAATAAATGAATTATAAGTTATACAGAGATTTATTAAGAGTTTATTTGAACCAATTACAGTTTTTTATATTCTTGAACTCCCTTTTGCCTCTCAAAAAAATGAGGAGGAACAACCTCCCCTGCCTCAATGGACGAGCCTCCACTGATTTATACTGAGACTTGATTACACACAGGTGGATTCTATTTATCATCATTAGTCATTTAGGTCAACATTGGATCATTCAGAGATCCTCACTGAACTTCTGGAGAGAGTTTGCTGCACTGAAAGTAAAGGGGCTGAATAATTTTGCTCGCCCAATTTGTCAGTTTTTTATTTGTTAAAAACGTTTGAAATATCCAATAAATTTCGTTCCACTTCATGATTGTGTCCAACTTGTTGTTGCTTCTTCCCAAAAAATTACAGTTTTATATCTTTATGTTTGAAGCCTGAAATGTGGCAAAAGGTCGAAATGTTCAAAGGGGCCGAATACTTTCGCAAGGCACTGTACCTTTAGACAGGCTACAACAATGTGTTCTATAAAGTGTGTGCACTGTCAAAAAGCATACTGCAAAGAAGATGCAACTTGTCTTCATATTTCTTTTTTAAAGCACTCCCCGCCGCTCACAGCAGGTAATGATATGACTTGAAATAAAGTTTTAGTTTTTCAGACTGTTTTAAATTTTCCACAATATAATTTTGTGTACACAGTATAATAATTGAAAAACGGTGTCAGTGCTCAATACGTTTATTTTCGACCCACATAAACTGTTATTTCGATTAAATGATCACATTATTTTGGGTCCTGCGCTAATGTATACAACATTTTGATTGGTTAAACAGACGAGCATTCAAATATTATTGGTCAAAAAGATGACACCAGTATTGCCAAACACAGAGGAGGGAAAAGGAGAAGTATATGACAGACATGGAGTTTAACTTGAGATAAGCTAAAATTAAAGCAGGGGAGGGACACATGACGGGCAAACATTTTAATATGAGACTATCAATGTAAATGGCAAAATTTAACACTGGCCCGAACGGGCAAGTGATTAGATTTGTTTACTGGCCCAACGTTAGTTTGTACTGGAATCAAACCCTGTCTGCCTGGTTGACAGACCTTAGTTGTTTCCATTATAAAATCAAGTCTGTGTGAACTGCTCATGTGTTCGGTGGAGTTGAGTTTAACTGTTTATACTGTGTAGGACTTCGTAAATGGAAGGGTATTTTAAATATACAGTTGGCAGTTTAGATGAGAAAATTATATTTTAGGACAATAGTATGATGACTAAAGTGCCGGCCAGTTATTGTTTTGTTTTCTTTTAAAACTGCCACCAAAATTTAATTCACTCGGCTGAAGTGTGCCTCGGCCTAACACGGTCCTGCTCCGCCCCTTTTCCACAACTTTATCCGATGACATCTGTAGGTAGTTACAAGTATTCAAATTAACAAAATTACAAGGGTGCCCAAATTCGTGCACCTGTCTAATTTTCTTTTAATCCAATTAACCTAATTTCACTACTGAAATATTACTGTCCTTCAGTTATTTGATAAATCAAAATGAAATTGCTGATCCAAACACCCAATTATTTATAAATGAAAATCATGGAAATTGTCTGGGGTGCCTAAACTTTTGCGTACAATTATATGCCATGAGATACATTTTTTACAGTCCCCCACTCTCATCAATGCAGGTTTAAAGTTTTCCAGTGGTGTTGACACAGGACCGGGCACAGTCATCTTTCAGGGCAGGGGCACAGGCTAAAAAAAGCATAAATATTATTAAAAAAAGGCCAAGAGGGCACATTTTGAGTCTGATTGGTAAAGGACAAGTGCTCAAGCCCACCCCCCTGAGTTTCTCATTTGAAACGGCGACTTGGCCAAGAGAAAAGTGCCAAGGTGCAGAAAACATAGAGTTATACATGAATTACACAACATGAAGTACAGAAAATAAAACAAAAACAAGAACACAGTGTGCTGATCTTCAGATCATCTGTTCACGTGAATGTGTTGAGAACATACAATATATTATTTACATATTTCTGAGTTGTGGTTTTTGTAACTGCTGGTTTTGAACCTAACACAATCATAGGGTGGCACTGTTTTTGAAATTGACAATACTTGAGGGAGAGACTTCCAAAAACTGTTGTTTGATGATCCCTCCTCGATATGATCGCATGAAAAGAAAACATGTCAGTTTGGATCTCAAACACATCTAGAAATGATCTTGGTGGATATTTCAAGATTTTGTTTTTATGACAGAACAGCAAGAAGCAGATTCTAGAAAGACAGGCAAGTAGTAAGAGACTGAGAAAAAGGGCACAGACAGTGGCCGAGCCGACGCTTAAACCCCCATCGCTGGAGGGCATGTGTGTTCCAAAGTTGGAAGCTTACAGCAAACTTTGGCAAATCTAAAAATGATCTTCACATGGATCCTGTGTCTTTGGGGTTTGTGTTCCAAAATGGTAAAGGGAAGTTTTCCTGCACCAGATGGAAGCATGGTCACAGATCCTGAAGGCCTAAAGCCTGTCGCTATATGTTCCGTTTATATCTTGGTGTGGAGCCAGCAGCGTCACGCTCTCTGTTCTGGTGGGAGACACCAATGGTACATTGTATAGTAGCATCTGTGTACCAGGCGGGCACATCGTTGGGTGGCAGGTGCCATGAGTCAGTGTGGGATCCAAGCACCCTCTCATCACCATCAGTGCCCATCTGCTTAGGGATGAGTTGAGAGGAATATGGTTAAAATAATCACCCAGAATGCAAGTAAGCAACTGAATCTATGACAGAGCTGGAAGCTTCCTTTATAGCACTTTAAAAACCTCAGACACTATGAATTATTGAAAAAAATAGAGTATGAACTGTACACTACAGTCAGATGGATGTATGATTTCAGATGTCATGGAATTATTAAATCATTTAGAAAAATAAAAGATAAAGGTGTTCATAGCTAATGCATTTTGCCAGTGGTAGATCTTGAAGACGGTATATGCCCTGATAATGTGTTTGCTGTTTTAGAAAAGAGAGAAGACTGTTTCTACATTGATCATAAATGATTATCTGCCAGTATAACGCTTGAGAAAACCAGTAAGAACTTGTGCTGAATTTGATTTAATGTTTCCTTTAAATCCCAACTCCTGGATTTAGAAACATGATAATGCAATTGGTGATCCAGTCTTAAATCGACTCACCGTAGGAATTATCCTCTGGAATTGCACAAAGAACAGCACCTAATTATACCACACAATGAGATATGGCCTCAATTTATGGCATGATAATAATTGTATCAAATTTCCTTTGGAATAGAGAATTATATTCATTGTTGTGGTCGCAATCATGTAGTGTATTTATTTTCACCTTAGGACAAACATTTATTCCAAAACTTTCAACTGAAATTACATTTTATTTCTTCATTAACAACAGGTTTAAACTAACAGGATAATACTGATTTCCAATAAGGCAGGTACCAAACTAACAAAATGAATATTTGTAACATAATAAGAATAACTATCACTTGGCCATTATCCATGGCTTTTCAATTTTTTTAAGTAAAAAATCACACAAAATAAGAAATCGGTACACATCCTTACATTTCCGGAGCCATGGAAACGTAAACCCTCATACGGTTACAAAACTGTCATGGCTCAGGTGCCAATCAGGACTTGATTTAGACTGATTGCCTGATTCTTATGTGTTTAGTTGTACCAGACAATTACATAATTTCCCACTAATCATTTGTCCTGTCTTCTGTTCACTATCATTAGCTGTCAGTAATTAATTCATTAATCAGTGCATTTAGTTCCTGTGTTTTCACATTATTATTCCATGTAGGTGCGTTCTTTCGTGTCAGTACCACGTTAAATACTGTGAATATTCTCCTCAGTTTCTGAGGCTTACGATTAAGTGACTTTTGATTACATTGCATATTAGTTGCTGTTTATTCTGTGCCTGTGCCACGTCAAGTACTGTGATTATAAAAAATCAGAAGTATGACTATCGTCTTGAGAATGTTTGAATCTATTTAAACACTGTTCTTCCTATTCATGTTAGTATTACGTTAGTGTACACTGAGTACTAGATGGCCTCTGCTCTTTCGTTAGTTTGTTTTGCACGTTCATCAACAAAGTAAGTAACGTGAATCCCTGTTATCAATCTACTGCGTTCTCTCCACCACACTCCACCATATTACAGAAATTTAATTTTTACAGATGGTGAAGTGATAAAGTGCTAATAAAAGATTTTTGAGCCAAGTGGATTTTCCTTTTAATATCAGTATTTGTGGGCACCTGGTTCCGTGTGTTGTGTACACTGTGCCCCCTTAAAAAACATAGGTGCATGACGCTTCTGCTTAGGTGTACCAAGCCGTGCCAAAAGCAAGTGTATAAAATTTTGGAGGCTGTTTTTAAAAGAAAATAATATAAATAATGGCCACCAGATGGCTCCGAGGAGCGAAAATCATTCTTAGCATTTCACCTGGTTAATCCTATATGGAGAGGCTGCAGAACTGGAACCAGTAGATATGCGACCCAGGCAGTTTTACTGCCCAGGCCCCAGGCAGTTTTATGACCCTGTTATTCCTGATGCGTCCAGTAGGGGGAGGATATACGGCGAAATAACATAATTAAATTGACGCTCGAAACTTAAACATTAATAACGCTCCCGTTTATAGACTTTTACTAATTTAGACGTTTTTGTTCATTTAAATAAACGTTATAGACAGTAGAATGATGGGCAGTAAAATTATCTGCAATACGGACTAAAATATCCTGATATTCAGTTGGGCTTCACTCTTCACTTAGTAGCATATAAGTTAATACTGAAGTTAATATATTGGGAATTCTTAATATATTTTAGATGGGTCAACAGCAAGGTTTCAGAGTGGTTAAGGTTAGGGTAACAGTTTGGTTAAGGCTTATGGTTAATGTAATGATAGAAAGTAAATATTGCCTGTCTGTATCGCGCTGCCATGGAGAACAAAACACACACAGGCTGCGTCTCAATATGCATAGTATGCATACTATATAGTATGCCAGACTATGATTAGTATGTCCCAAACCATAGTACACAAATATAGTTTGTCAGAAGTATGCAACCCTGCATGCTTTTTGGACTAGGTATGTATACTGATGCATTTCGAGATGAATATGTCGACAATTGAAAAAGCTATTTGACAAAGGATGTTTTCTTAGCTTTAAAATATTCCTTAAAAATCAACAATTGATATTTAAAGAAAATCATGTCTAGACCACTTAATGATAAATTAAACAAAATGTATGGTATGAGAGCGAGCACTTTATCACCATCTGTACCTCACTTTTTCCTAAACATAACCTCACCTTACCCTAACCTTAACCTCACTAACCTAGCATGTTATCCCTAAAAAGAACATTCCCCAACCGATTGCTCTATTCTTGGTAATGTTCCGGTAGAAAGGTGATTTAATACGTATGAAAGCTCACAGTATAATTGGCATATCGTAAGTCTGTCTATGTGATGCAGGAACATTTTTTATACATACAGTTACCCACTTATTGCTGTGAGAATGCATTGTATGTTGTTTTGAAGAGAAGCTGGTAGTGTAGATTTGATTTGAATAGAAGTAAATACACTGTAATGAGTGTGAAGTATGTACAGTATGTGCAATGCCAGTATGCATTTGTGTGAATATATGCATGTGTATTGGAGTGTTTGTTATAATATGACATGCACGTGAAACCAATCGCCATTAAGGCACAGATGGCAGTGTCACAATACAGTCCTGTGGATCTCAACCTTTTTCCATCCAAGGCCCCCCCGTCTGTACAATAAAATGTTTCAGGACCCCCTCAAATAACAGACAAACAGGAAGAAAAAAATGTACATTTGTATTACATTTATTTAAAGAAAATGCTTGTTAGCAGTGCCATCAGTATTACCTTTTAACAAAAACAATTGGATTCTTTAATATATGTAGTTCTGTGCAAAGGTTTTGGGCAGGTGTGAAAAAATGCTGTTAAAGAAAGAATGCTGTTAGAAATAGACATGTTGTGGCCAATCAGATGCCTTGTTAATGGTATTGCATGATGGATAACTATCGGCCAGTTCTTCTCTGCATTGAGGAGAGCATTCATTCGGAATTCCATTTGCAGAAATGAAGCCCCAAACTTGCAAGGAACCTCCACCATGCTCCACTGTTGCCAGCAGACATTCATTATTGTACCGCACTCCAGCCCTCTCCAGAACAAACTGCCTTATGCTACAGACAACTATTTCAAATATTTTGACTCATCAGTCCAGAGTGCAATCTTTCTGCACCCTAGTTCCTGTGTTTTTGTGCATAGTATATTCACTTGGCCTTGTTTCCATGTCGGAGGTGTAGCTTTTTGGCTGCAAGTCTTCCATAAAAAGCCACTTCTGACCATACTTCTACAGACAGTAGATGAGGGTACCAGGGTTCCACTGTTTTCTGCCAATTCTGAGCTGATGACACTGCTGGATATCTGGAAAAATTTAAGAGACCAGTACAACTCTTCATCATCTCTCATTTTCTATTGAAAGGTATGTGTTTGGGTAAACTTACCACTTTTGTTTTATTCCATAAATGTCAGACATTTCTTCCAAAATCTAATTCATAATATTATATTCAGAGAGTTTATTTGCAGAAAATGACAAATGGTCAAAATAATAATAAAGAAAACTAGACCTCTGCATTTTCGAGAAATTGCAAAGTTTGATTGAATGCAAGTCGTCACACGAACAATTCGAACTTGCCACTTCAAAAATGTGATTGCAGTCATTGATAACTTCTTTTTTGTGTGACATGTGGTTGGATGAACCTTGTGCGTACCACTTGCCATCCCACAGATCTGGCCAAGGAGCTGCGGAGCTGCCGACAACAGGCACGATTAGGGGGAATTGGGAGTAAAATTTTAAGAAAAAAAAAACAGTGACCCCAAACTTTTGAACACTAGTGTATGTCTGCTTGCTTCAAATCTGCAAAGTAGTTAAAAGGCTGTCAGATCCACTTTCAAGGACAAACGCATTAAAGTAATGTGTCCTTTCAGCTACAGTCTTTTGTGATTGTTGTCTATGAGGCATCCAAAGTCTTGCAGGTAGTATAGAGCTGCCTATTTATCTTATGCAAAATCTTTGGTTGACTTGCATGAACCATACATTTGAGATCTCCCCAGAGTGGCTCCATGATATTAAGGTCAGGAGACTGTGATGGTCACTCCAGAACCTTCACCTTTTTCTGTTGTAACCACTGGAGGGTCAACTTGGCCTTATGCTTAGGGTCATTGTTGTGATGGAAAGTCCAAGAGTGTCCCATGCGCAGCTTTGTGCTGAAGAATGCAAATTGTCTGCCAGTATTGTCCGATAGCATGCTGCATTCATCGTTTCATCAATTCTCACAAGGTTCCCTGTGACTTTATAGCTCTCACATATGTCTCTTCACTCCAAATAACAGTGTGACAGAAGCTGTGAGGTATGTCAAGGTGTTGTTGGACATATTGTAATCAGGCTTTTTTGGCAGAAATCTTTCTTGGTCTACCTGACCATGGCGTGGTATCAGGAAATCCCAGAATCTTCCACTTCTTATTAAGTGAGTGAACAGTACTGACTGGCATTTTCAAGGCTTTGGATATCTTTTTATATCCTTTTCCAACTTTATGCAGTTCCAGTACATTACTATGCTGGTCTTTTGACAGTTTTTTTTTGCTCCCCATGGCTCAGAGTTTAGCCTGCGCAGTGCATCCACATGAGAGCTAACAAACTCATTGACTATTTCAACACAGACACTAATAGTAATATAAAATGCCACATGTGTGGAAAATAAATATTTAATGTTCATTTTAAACTCTGTCTCACCTTGTGTGTCTGTAACAAGGCCAAACATTCAAGGGTATGTACAATTTTGATCAGTGCCATTGGGGTGATTTCTGTTATCATTATGGTTTACAACAGAGCCAAAAAACTATGTGAAAATGAATGGCTTCATATGATCACTATTCCTACATAACATTCAGATCATTATCCTTACAGAACAGTCATATTGTTAAAATCAATGCCAAAATTTCACAATTTCTGCCAGGGTATGCAAACTTATGAGCACAGCTGTACATAATGGCACTGGTTCCCCACAAGGGGATTGAGGAACATTGGTCTAGCATACCGTGATACAAATCTATACAGACAAACCCCTTATAAAGCTTATACTGCCCACCCTGAATGCTGGGTAGCCATTTGCTGTCTTGGTGGCAGGCATCTGTCCCCAAGAAAGTTACTAAATGTAATAATAATTAAATTTATTCATGAAGTACACTACAATAGTATTTGTGTATATCATTAGATTTTGACTGCACTAATCAGAATGTATGATTTAATCACATCAGGCGTTGACATAAACTGATTTTTTTATTTTCCGATAGCATTAACTAGGTTTCCAAAGCAGATGTTTTCCTACTTTATAAAGCATGTAGATGTCTGTAATTTTCATCATAGGTACACTTCAACTGTGAGAGACGGAATCTAAAACAAAAATCCAGAATTTTCTTTTTCCGGTGATTTTACTGCAGTGGAAGTCCTCTCAGCCACCCTTAGCCTCTTAGTGGCTATGTGATGTCTTGTCATTTTTAAAACTTGAGAAAATTAAGTTTTCCATGAGGGGATCACAATCAAAATTCCTAAAAAAATGGCAGACGTTTATTTCTTATTTTAATAGTTTGCAGAGACTCCCCTCAGATCATAGTTAGATCAAATAACGGTACTATTCCACCAAGTGTAGTTTATTTTTATTTCTTGTATGTATTTGTATGTTTTTCAGTGTGTTGTTGGTTTGTCTAGGTGCTCTGCGTGGGGTGGGGGTTTGGGGGAGGTGGGCGGGTTGGGATTGGTAATGGGGGTGGTGGTGGGGGACAGGGATTATGTTTGGGTGGGATTCAAATTGTTAAAATTGTAGAAATGTATTGATATATTGCAGAACACAGTATTTTTACTGTTCTTTATTCTGTTGAAATCCCTATAAATAAAAAAAAGAATTGTAGTATGAAGAATGCACAAATACCGTTGTATGCAAAAATTTAGGCACGTCCGGCAATTTCCATTTATAAATAATTTAAGTGTTTGGATCAGCAATTTAATTTTGATCGATCAAATAACTGAAAGAAACAGTAATATTTCAGTAGTAAAATTAGGTTTATCTGATGAACAGCAAGTGTGCAATATTCATCAAAAAGAAATTCGACAGGTGCATAAATTTGGGCATCCCAAAATAAATATCCCATCAATATTTAGTTGAGCCTCCTTTAGCAGAAATAACAGCCTATAGATGCTTCCTATAGCATGTAATAAGTGTCTGGAATGGACCATTCCTCCTTGCAAAACATCTCCAGTTCAGTTACGTTTGATGGTTGCCAAGTGTGGACAGCCCACTTTAAATCACCCAAGATATTTTCAATGATATTCAGGTCTGGGTACTGGGATTGCCATTCCAGAACATTGTACTTTTTCCTCATAAATGCCAGAAAAAGATTTTTATCAGTGTTTTGGGTGGTTGTCTTTTTGAAATATCCAGCCCTGGCATAACTTCAACTTTGTGACTGATTCCTCTACATTATTCTCAAGTATCTGTGGATATTGAGTGGAATCCATGCGACCCTCAACATTAACAAGATTCCCAGTACCGGCACTGGACACACAGCCCCACAGCATGATGGAACCTCCACCAAATTTTACTGTGGGTAGGATTGTAGATTTCTCCTTGTTATGGTAAATTAACAGAACAATAACCAATATGTTTTGAAGAAATATGCAATGTATCAATAATATGAGAAAAGAGTCAGCGCATTGTATTGGGGTTCCTGTATACTAATAGCAATACAAGATCTGTTTCAAGGGTCAGCAATTTGTCAAGATCTACATTAGAATGTCTAGAAGTGGTTTTTATGGTTTCTCTAAATATTACTCTGTATTGTTTAGTATTTTCTAGAAGCCAGGAACCATGTGAGTTTAGAAAAAGCCTATATTTTGTTGATATTAACAAATAAACAAAGTTGTTATATTTATGTTAGGTTAATGGTTAATGTCTAGTACAGTACACTTTACATTGAAAAATAGATTTAGAAATAGAAGTAAACAGGGATTTTAACAGGGATTATGTTTGGGTGGGATTCAAATTGTTAAAATTGTAGAAATGTATTGATATATTGCAGAACACAGTATTTTTACTGTTCTTTATTCTGTTGAAATCCCTATAAATAAAAAAAAGAATTGTAGTATGAAGAATGCACAAATACCGTTGTATGCAAAAATTTAGGCACGTCCGGCAATTTCCATTTATAAATAATTTAAGTGTTTGGATCAGCAATTTAATTTTGATCGATCAAATAACTGAAAGAAACAGTAATATTTCAGTAGTAAAATTAGGTTTATCTGATGAACAGCAAGTGTGCAATATTCATCAAAAAGAAATTCGACAGGTGCATAAATTTGGGCATCCCAAAATAAATATCCCATCAATATTTAGTTGAGCCTCCTTTAGCAGAAATAACAGCCTATAGATGCTTCCTATAGCATGTAATAAGTGTCTGGAATGGACCATTCCTCCTTGCAAAACATCTCCAGTTCAGTTACGTTTGATGGTTGCCAAGTGTGGACAGCCCACTTTAAATCACCCAAGATATTTTCAATGATATTCAGGTCTGGGTACTGGGATTGCCATTCCAGAACATTGTACTTTTTCCTCATAAATGCCAGAAAAAGATTTTTAACAGTGTTTTGGGTGGTTGTCTTTTTGAAATATCCAGCCCTGGCATAACTTCAACTTTGTGACTGATTCCTCTACATTATTCTCAAGTATCTGTGGATATTGAGTGGAATCCATGCGACCCTCAACATTAACAAGATTCCCAGTACCGGCACTGGACACACAGCCCCACAGCATGATGGAACCTCCACCAAATTTTACTGTGGGTAGGATTGTAGATTTCTCCTTGTTATGGTAAATTAACAGAACAATAACCAATATGTTTTGAAGAAATATGCAATGTATCAATAATATGAGAAAAGAGTCAGCGCATTGTATTGGGGTTCCTGTATACTAATAGCAATACAAGATCTGTTTCAAGGGTCAGCAATTTGTCAAGATCTACATTAGAATGTCTAGAAGTGGTTTTTATGGTTTCTCTAAATATTACTCTGTATTGTTTAGTATTTTCTAGAAGCCAGGAACCATGTGAGTTTAGAAAAAGCCTATATTTTGTTGATATTAACAAATAAACAAAGTTGTTATATTTATGTTAGGTTAATGGTTAATGTCTAGTACAGTACACTTTACATTGAAAAATAGATTTAGAAATAGAAGTAAATTACAGTATATTTTTCTAGAGCTAAAAGTTCACTCCATGTCCATAATTCCTACTTGTTTTGGACTGCATTGGTCTGAGTCAGAGATGGTAACATCTCAGATATATCGGACATGATGAACATTCTAAGATTAAGTGCTAACATCAACCTGTTTCTGGATCCATTCCAGTTTTGCGAAATTCATTTATTTGTTTGTATTTTTCTCTAATGAGATGAAACATACAAAATTAATTTTGCCTATTTAATGTGTTTTTATATTTCTGTTAATACTGTGTGTCTGTCATATTTCTGCAGCAACAAAAAAATATATTTAGAATTTGTTAATCCTGGCTACAGGGTTTTGTATGTCAGAATGTGAACAATTACAAACAATAAAACAACAAAAATTGACAGCTTTTAGCACCTTCCCAAGATGTCTAAATAAAAATGTATTCAGTGAGTGTATAGCATAATGGATTAGTCAGCCACTAAACCCACAGAGGTTGTGTAAAGATTTATTTTGTAGAGATAAAAATAAACAAGTATTCCAATCTATTCAAGTTGGTCACATATTCTGATATTCTGGTATACAATCCCTTAAAAAATATCATCCAAATTTATTTAGCATTTAATTTGGGACATTTATGTCATTACGGAAAATACAAAAATAAGCATCTTTCTTGTTGTAAACCCGTCCGCAGATTAATAACCTGAAGGATGTTGTTCGCTCCCTTTTTGTAAACACAATATTATTGTTTTTGGATCAATGTGATGAAATATTTTGGAATTTATTATCATGTGTTTGTATCTTTTTACCTTTGTCTTGTTTCCATACTGATACTTACATTAAAATATGTTGTAATTGACCCAAGTATATTATCAACAGAAATCTTTATTACTCTGACCACTAAGTTACATCTAAAGATGTTTTTGAGTCAGTGTTTGTCAGTGAATGTTCTGATCACCATTCTCATTGTTTGATTTCAATAATTACAACCCCACTCAATTGATCTAACTGACCCACAGACTTCTGTCCCCGCAAACTGCATCACAGATACACATTCTGAGTGGTGATTTGCTCCAAATTCCGCTCCTTAGTTTCTGTTGCTACAACAGATCCCGGAAGAAGGAGACTGCTTGGAATAAATGTTAAAAGAGAAATTGTCTGTGCCCATGATTTTATATAGAACACAACCTTATGCATCTAGGGTGACTCATTAACCCGTTTCACCATGGGAATTAATGAATTTTTTATTTAGGATAAAACCATATAAATGAGTACTTGCATTCACCAAGGGAGTACTGACATGGAGGGAACTCTGTGCTTTAGGGAGAATTTTTGTACTATAATTGACTTATCTATTTTTTCAATGGAAAGCGTACTGTACTGGATATAAGTTGTTAACCTAGTATAAATATAAAAAAGTCTGACGCATTAAACATTTTTATGTAATTAAATAAATGTTCCAATTTAAATGCCTAAAAAAGGATGAATGCAACATGTGCTGGATACTGGACATTAATTGTTAACATAACATACATATTAAAAAAGTCAGACATTATATTGATGAATTTCGTTTATATCATCAAAACATATATTTTGCCGTAAAAATGTATTACGGTCAAATTGTTTATCAGTGTTCAATTAGTGTCCATAATGGAACTATGAATGGGTGAGCTGTGACCACCTTCTTTGTGTAGCATCAGCACAATTCAGTGGTCTTGCGCAGGGACATTGGGACATGCTCTGGAGATATACAGCTGGAGTCACCATGCGAAAATCTGACAGCAGAGACAAGAAGGAGTCATCAGGCCACTTGGTCCTGAAGCATGATCTCATAAGATCAAAATAAAATCAGAAACATTAGAGTTGGCGTACCTTACGTACAGATTCAGTACAGATTTAGATCTGGTGACTGTGGAAACCACTTAAGTACAGTGAACTTGTTGTCATGTGCAAGAAACCAGTTTGAGATGATGTGAGCTTTGTGACATGGCGTGTTCTCCTGCTGGAAAGAGCCATTAGAAAATGGTACACTGTGGTCATAAAGGGATTAAATTGGTCAGCAACAATACTCAGGAAGGCTGTGGCATTTAAACAATCGTCAATTGATACTAAGGGGCCCAAGGTATGCCAAGAAAATATCCCTTATACCATGACATCAACAACCTGAACCGTTGATCGGCAAAATGCATCTTTCCAATTTTCTTTTGTCCAAATTTGGTGGACCCATGCAAATTGTAGCCTCAGTTTTCTTATCTTAGCTAACCAGAGTGGCACCTGTTGTGGTATTCCACTGCTGTAGCCCATCTGCTTCAGGGTTCAACGTGTTATGTGTTCAGAGATGCTCTTCGTCATACAGCATCTTAGTTGTAATCAGTAGTTATATGAGATACTGTTGCCTTTACTGTTTCCATAAAAAATAATTTTCTATATTTTTGCTTTGGGTATGGCCTTCAGAATGCAACTGTGTCTAAAGAGTTGTTTAGTTGCAGATGGGTAAAGTAAATAGTTGAACAAACCACTTCTTCCAGGGTAGTAGTTCCAAATCATGGGTGCGAGGACCCCTTGTGGTACAGTAAACAAAAAGGTTTGGGAACCCCTCAAAAGAAAGACGCTTTGCATCACACACAACTGCTGCAGCGCAATCATATTGCAGTTTCTCAAAAATGCAATCCAATCTAGTTGGTTTTATTGTCACAGGGGGACAGTACATGTGATTCTGACATTCAAATATGTAATTACAACATTGTAAAAGGAAAATATTCAGTTTGTAAAATATCATTCAATATGGATGACTTAGTGAGTGCTCCTTTAATTGCTGACAAGATACACAATTTATACACAGCATTTAACTCACTGCAAAAAGACAGCAAAGCATGTGCAAAAGTTGCTATATTACTGGGAGGGATAAGGATATCCAGTCAGGTTCTGCACTTCTAAGAAGGACACAACAGATGCTAAGGGATTCAGTGTTGGAATCAACCATCTGTCCCCTGAAGTAACATTCCTCTTTACACCTGTGAGAATCTCCATGTTCAGGTAAAATAGTTTATCCTATCATCCAAGCCATGAACAATCCATAACAAATGTTCTAATTTAGAAATGATTCTAACATACAGCACTGTGCAAAAGTCTTAGGCACATGAAAATAACTATAAATGGAAGATGCTTTAAAAAATATATAAATGAAAGTTCCTAAATATCAAATGTTTACTTTAAAGAGCAGACAACAGTGAAAATATTTCATAAATACACACAACTGGTAAGTTTCACATATACCTTTTATATTGTTTGTCCTTCACCCAGTTTAATTTCTTCTGCACCCATTTCTGTTTCAGTTAATCAGGTTAATTCTATCAGAGCATTATGTCATTGATAATTAGCATACCTGTTTGTTATCATTGTGTCACCAAGCACTGGCTGATATACCTAAAAAGCAAGCAGGTTTTCATCTGAAATGTGGTCTATTACGGAATGTTACTTTCTTTAACAAAAGTATAAATAATTCTCTCTAGCATTGCATTTTATGGCAAATTAAGGTTTGGTAATACATGTATTGCTCTTTTCTATTGACACGCTAATGCAGAACACAGAAAGGGTGCCTAAGACTTTTGCATAGTAACATACATCCCAGAAGAATAGAGGAATGAAATCCTGCTAATGGTCCTAATGACAATTGTTTTTACAATAAATAAAAACAATAATTTTAATGGGCAGCATTATGTATCCAGGTAGCTGTGTTAAATACCGTTAGTCTAAATTAGACCAAACCATCATTAATGTTTTAGTTGTTTTCATCAGTATGTGTTACAGTGTTATGTGTAGAAATTTAAGCCATAACAACAACTGCTTATCTTTAAAATGACCTGCTTACAAATGCTGGACATATCTAAAAAATGTGAAGAAATGGTGTATATATGAAAATGTTTCCCCACACTATGCAATGTGTGTTTACAGACAAAAGCACAGTCTAAAATGCATGTATGTAGTTTATTTTATATCTCAGACAATTGTGTGTTAAAGGTGATATTTTCAAGCCTTGAATATGGAAATACTTTCGCTTTCAGTGACTAGACACAAAAACTGCCACAGTTGTGTGGTGTTAAGGAGAGAGGAGGACGCAAGTAGGCAGTTGTCAAGGTAGTTGCTGGATTTATTCAACTGATCTAGCAGGTTGCAGCGTACAGCCTAGTCGACCATGCATTTTAAGAGACCACTGAGACAGAGCTTACATGCTCTCCACAGCGGCACGAATGCTGAAATGCTAACACTTAATGATATATCTTCCTGTTGACGCACAGGGTAGCGAATATAAATAACTCAAACACACTCGATGCATATATATACACAGACTCAGGCGACTCACTTTTCACAAAGTTACCAGCCAGTAGTTGCGGACCGGCTTTCAGCAAAACCCAAACTCCAAAACAGTACAGAATGCTATAATCCATGCCTTTCCCTAGTCGAGGTTGCATATATACTACCCTGACCTAACCCTAACATGCAGTACACGGCTGTTCGTAATATGTAATCAAACCAATCTTCTCAATACAGGTTTCCCTACAATAACTCGATTTCCCAGCAACCCTGGATAGGGAGAGGCATGGTTGACCCCTAAAGGGAATATAGATGTTTAAGAAAAGGGAAGAAAACAAACCACTATGCTTAGCACTGAATATAAATAGAAACAATACATAGATATAAAGTGAACCCAATACTGTATAACTAAACCAAGCAGAAACAGGACACATACAAGTCTCCAACAAGAGTCCACATCTCAGTTCATGTCTCTATTCATGTTCCCCCCTGCCATCTACTGGGCAAGGTTGACAAATACTCCTATTCTCTTGTTCAAATGGGAAATTGTCACTGCATATTCAATGCATAGTTTCATAATTTTTAAGTATCAAGAAATACAGTGTTTACAGCTTTTCAAAGCTTGTCACTAAAGACAAAGTAGTGCCATTCTCCCTGTAGCAGAATTCTTTACATAACAGCTTTAAGCAGTGGTTAGATGTGTTCTTTACCATATTTATAGCAAACATGTTTATCTCCAACTAAATTACACCGAATTAAAAAGAAATAAGGGTATGGTCAAAGATAGATTGCACAGCCCCTAGTCACACATCCCCAGACCAGACTAGCAATGTGGTTTTACAATTCATTAATAAGTCTTTGGAAAATACCATTGGCAATGTGTAGTTAGCTTAAAGATGGGTTCTGTGATATCAGGCGATATTTATGTCAATTTAGGCTTCTAGGTTCTACAAAATGTGAATATAGGCACTGTCGGGTTCGAACGGGTCCCCGCTCGGGACTTAATTTATTTACCTGAAGTTTTTAGTATTTTCTCTTTGTTCTACTGGGTCTAGAGGTTGTGCCCACCCTGCAAACTCATTAGATATTACTGTATAGCTATGGATTGATTGATAACTCTATCAATGGGACTTCCTCCACACTTCACACATTTGTTGGGAATTCTCTGTCTGATGGAATTGCTGCAATAGCGGTGAGAACACCATTAGGTTTCAAGCTAACTACGGTAAGACAATAATTCTACTTATATTGTGCATATAATATAAACAATGTACTACACATCCGGCCTATAATGGGCATGAAATTTGTTTTGCAATTACCAATGTTGCGGACTGTAGCTTTAACATAATATTATAAGCCAACGGTATTTCATGTAGGCAACTGCAACATGGTAATTGAGGTCTTTAGCAAGTTAAATCTGCTCTATACTTATGAGGAGTGTTTGTTAGAATGATATCTAAACGAGTGTAGTTGTCATGTATCTGGAATGGTTTGGATGATGGGATAAATGCTTTAAAACTGAATGGGGAGATTCTCACAGCTGTATATTGAAAGGTTAGTTCTGGGGGA
Organism: Umbra pygmaea; assembly: GCA_016801145.1. Lineage (NCBI taxonomy): Eukaryota > Metazoa > Chordata > Actinopteri > Esociformes > Umbridae > Umbra > Umbra pygmaea. Next base: position 5,234 of record JACXGM010013732.1, on the reverse strand, counting down.
CAGATGGCTGATTCCAAGACTTATTCCCACAGCATCTGTTATGTTCCCCTCAAAAACACTGCAGAACCTCATTCTCCAGTACAATACACATTGACTGTGGAACTTAGTTTTAATGAATGTAGTCAGATTGGCTTTAGTTTTGTTTGAGATTACAATTTTATTTTTTAGGACACTATAATCTTTTCATCTACATACATATGCAATTTCACTTGATTTTGTGTAAATTACTTTGCCTTCTGGGGCATTGGTTTGGAAAGTCACAAGGAAAACAAAGAACACAAGCGGGCTTGAAAAATAGAAATATAAAATAGCTATTTCACAAGCTGAAAAGCTCTTAGTATCATGGTGCATGTCTCTAGATGTTGTAGACATTATGTAGTCTTTCCAGACTTTATATCAAGATATTTCAAGATATTTTGCACAGAAAACCTGGGAGGTACAGGACCATTGACAGTGCTGTCCAACACAGCAGATCTGGGAGGTACAGCAACATGGACACCGCTGTCCAACAGAGCAGATCTGGGAGGTACAGCAACATGGACACCGCTGTCCAACAGAGCAGACATGGTATGTAAAGGTCCACCCTGGTTTTGGAAGCAGTTCACATTCATGTAGCTAAAGCTAGTTAATTGTAGCTGAAGTTCCCTGAGTTCTTGTCCTGTATGTTTCCAACAAAAGGGAGCCAGTTCAAAAACAGACAATTGTGTGATGCACATGTTTCTTAATCTTAAATGTAACCTCTGTAACATCATGCCTAACCTTAACCATTAGTAACGTCATGACTAACCTTAACCCTAACTTTAACCGCAAACACTTAAATAGAATTTGAATCACAACGGAATCTACGGAATGTTCCATGATTGCATAAATCCTTTTCTGAGATATACAGTACGGTTGTTTATTGCAATAAAGTACACATTCAGTGTAAGCAGCAGCTTAGGCTCCTTAATGCTACCAGGAGTGTTTTATTTTCTAACTGCAATTACTTTTGACCTGTCAGTAGGATCTCAGTTGGTGTTCCTTCTCCCTGTAGGCTGACTCATCATTGTTGGTTGTCAGAACTACAACTGTGGTGTTCCCTGTAAACTTCCAGATAGATATGCTGATCTGGAGTGCCACACTTGTGAGTGAACAGGGAGTCGAGCAGAGGGCTGAGGATACATCAGCCGGACCCTGGTGGTAGAAATCAGTAAGGAGGAAGGAGCCTGAGGTCTGCCTGTCAGAAAATCCAATATCCAGTTGCACAGCTTGGTGTCCTGATCTAGTGCTCTGGGCTTGTGGAGGACTTGAGAAGCTACAATAGTGTTGAATGTGAAACTATATTCAATGTTTACCCCAATCACATACAGTAGGTGTTCCTCTTCTCCAGGTGGGTTGCAGCTGTGCGAATAGTAATAGATATTGCATCCTTTGTTGACTGTTTTTGCCAGTAGGCAAATTGGAGTGAGTCCAGCGATCCTGGTTCTGCCTTTGATCTGTGTTACGACAAGACTCTCAAAGCATTTCATGATGGCAGGTCTACAGTTTGCATCGGGCCTGAAAATGTGAGCCCTGTCCAACACGAGTGAGATCAACACAGACTGCCACGAGGGAGGTGATGAGGAGAGAGAGGGAACCATATATAATTGAAGAAGGGAAAATTAACTTGAATATTAATGTAGCACCTCTGTCACATTTTTGCCATATCATAAGCCTTCCATAGGCTTATGTGAACTGTAGACATCAAAATCATGACTAGAGGATGGCAAGTAAATATTTATTATTTAGAAATAGTATCATGTTTTAAGTCTTAGTAATGCACTGTTGACCATGTCTTCATCAGTTCACATTAAAGAATGCTCAGTAGCAGTGGAATGCTTAATTGGACATTGGCCCCACATCAAATGTTTAAAACAAATGATGAAACTTGCTATTCATGAAAAATGCACAAGTGTTGTGGATTTGGAAATTACAAAACATCCATAGCCTAAATATACCTTCATTTCAGAGAGATGCTGCTGTTCTGTTACCTGTGTTGTGTGTCTCTCTCTAAGCAGACTCATGCAAATCGAAGACATGGACAAACATTTTTGAAGTACTTTTAATTTGCTGTGTCATATTGATGATCGTTTCATAACAATTTTTTGGGCGGTGTTCTTTTTATTATTTTATTTATAGAACCGTAGAAAAACATAGGCTGGGGAGATACGGAGGGGGAGACAAAGAGGAAGGACAGCGGCCCGGCCGGGGCTCAAAACTCACACGTGGTCAAGAGTTTCTGAGCTCAGACTGCTACACCAAATTCTGACAATGTTCACATCATTGTGAAGTACAGACATGACCAATAGTATCTGCGATCCTTGCATTTTATTTGCTCTACAAAGTGATGAGATTAAAAAAACTTTTGAAATCCATACTGGATTCACCCATACTGTAAATGCCTCTCTTCTGGGTTGGACTGAGACTGAAAAATGGCCCACGACCCGTGTACAGTTCCCAAATACAAATGAACCCACCATGCAATACAAGATACTAATTTATGATGCAGTGCTATCATTGGATGCTAACAAAATTAAATCTAATAATACAGTATTCAAAAGTGCTTTATAATTCAAACCATAACAATGGAACTACTTTCTCTTTCATGTGACCATGTTACATATGCTGTAAAAACTGTAATAAAAAATAAAATCGAATAGAATTTATTTTAGGATAACCCCTTGAGATGTATCTCATTTTCAAGGGGGTCCTGCACATATATGTACAGACACAAAGGATAACCACACAGTACATATACAAAAAAGACACAGACATAATATACAAAACAATAACTCACTCACCTGCCCTTCCCCCCACAAATAACATAGCACACATATTAAAGTATATTGACAAATAATCAGCCGAATGCATTAAACTAAATGCATCATTTATCAATATGCCTAATGACAAAATGTAACATGCAGGATAACGTCACATCTTACATAGAAAATTGATGTACAGCTCTGGAAAAAATGAAGAGACCATAGGACATTTATCTTAAATCCACTGAAACCCTCTGGATTGTGATGTATGGTCACAAGCATCAAACAATGCTGAGCTGCTTGATTTTATGCACAAGTAGTGGCAATGGAGAGCATGCCAAGATACATGAAAGCCAAATTTTATTATTATACAATTATTATTATTATTACAACAACTATTGATTTCTGTACACTTCCTAACACTTCTTATATTAACACATTTGTATTTTGTTGTTTGACAATGAATATGAACATATTTTCTTTGCATTGTTAGAGGTTTGACAACACTCCATCTTTCTTTTGTTATTTTTACCAGTTGTCATTTTCTGCCTTATAAATGCTCTGGATAACAATATATTCCTTTAGAAATGTTGTCAGTAGTTTATGGAATAAAACAAAAAATATATTTTCACCCAAACACATGCCTATCAATAGTGAAACCAGAAAAATGCTTTTGCAGTGGTCTCTTACTCTTTTCCAGAGTTGTACAGTATATATGCTGTGCCCACACTGTGCAGTGCTTTGCACAAGAAACACAGAAAAGCACATACTAAAATGTTCTTTGTTCCTCTTTCTCTTATCTCAATGCTCTCTGTTTCTGCATTTGCTTTTTGATTTGATAAAAGAACAATAATCAGTTAACTATGATCAAAGATAAAAATCTATTGAAGTTACTAATTTGCATGTGATAATCTTGTTAACTCATACCTTATTGTGCAGAGTTACATTGCTGCAACCTTCATAGTCTCTGCCCTGGTCCCTACCTCCACCGTCACAGCAGCCTCCGTCTCTTTTTCTGTCTCCTCATTCTCAGCATCACCTGTGGCTGCTTTCATATGCAGAAGAGAAAAATAAAGACATAGTACATTTATTATTTATAGCTATGTTATGCATATAGAGATTAGTGTCCCTTTCTCTTGGGCATTATTTCTTCTTCACTTAAAAAATTTATTGAACCCCAATTAAAAATCAGGTTTATTGTCGAAATGTACAGACTGTCAGCTGTTTGCAATGAACAAATCAAACAAAAGCTATTGAAATAGCTCAACACGAGAAATGCTGGAGAACTCATAATGAATTCTCCAGTCTCATAATTATCCAACCCCCTGAATAGAATCCCTCACAACAGCACAAGTATGCAAAACAGGTATTGTCTCAAGCATACCTGATGCAACCAAGGGCTTCATTAGTTGCACAAGATGTGCTTGAGCTGGAACACATGAAACACCTGAACTGGCTAGGGTTTTGTTGAGCGTCACATTTCACTGCATGTTAGAAACATAGCTCAGGCAAAAAAATTGTTATGAGATCATCGCCCATCACAAACAAGGAACAGGATACAAAAAAATTGTGAAGGCACTGAATGCGATGGCTATTTCAAAGTTACGGGAACTGTGATTACACTACCTGGGCGGGGTAGAAAAGGAATCCGATTTCCAAGATGGCAGGTTATAAAACACTTGAGTGACTGTGAAAGACCTGCAGCAAGACTTGGTGGCAACAGCCACTGATGTTTCAGTGAGCACAGTAAGGCACATACTACTATTTGGGTTAATAGTAACCAATACTGACCCAAAAGTACAAGAAAATCTGCTCCAATATGCTCAAAATCATATAAAGAAGCCACTGAGGTTTTGTGATTCTGTTCTGTGGAGCGATGAAACAAAACTGGAGCTTTTCAGCTCTATGGATCAGCGGTATGTCTGGAGGAAGTAGAATGAAGCATATGCTGAAAGGAAAACTCTGCCCCGAGTCAAGCATGGTGGTGGCTCTGGGGCTGCTTTGAATCCTCTGGTACAAGAAAACTGCATAGTGTGGAAGGCAAGATGGATTAATTCAGTGGTGTAGTCTATTTTTTTTGTGAGTATACTGTGATTTTACCCTCCCAGACTCATCACCACCCATCCCATAGCGACACCTCATGAGCAAAGGGTGTGATAAATACTGTTAGAAATAAGGAATATGATGTTTACAAACTTACAGATATGGCATCAGCTTGCCATTGGAATTAGGTGATTAACCATCCATCCATCCACCCATCCATCCATCTTCATCCGCTTATCCGAGATCGGGTCGCGGGGGCAGCAGCTCCAGCAGGGGACCCCAAACGTCCTTTTCCCGAGCAACATTAACCAGCTCCGACTGGGGGATCCCGAGGCGTTCCCAGGCCAGGTTGGAGATATAATCTCGCCACCTAGTCCTGGGTCTTCCCCGAGGCCTCCTTCCAGCTGGACA
>JACXGM010013731.1:0-22747 GCA_016801145.1 Umbra pygmaea | reverse complement strand
TTTGGATTACTCTACCATTTAATATCCCTAGATGTACTTTAGCCATCCAGCTATTCCGTTTTGTCCTATGCCTGCTTGTTTGGATAACTGCCTGTGGATATACTCTGTACCTGTTCCTATGGAAGGTCAAACAGGTCAATAAATAACATTGTGCTATTTGACATTGTTTTGAGTATTTACTCAGTACAGACATTACAACTGCGTAACATGTATAGAAGTTTATCCTTGTCATGGTAATAAACAGAGCGATAATCAATATAATAAAATTGAGGAAATATGCAATAAAAATGTAACAATAATATGAGAAGAAGAATCCTGGTCAAGATCACCACTTACTAAATATATTAAATGCCTCAAAGTGTTTATTATGTTTCTATAAATGTTATTCTATATTGTTATTCCCTAAGGGCTATGGACCATGTAAACATAATGCAGCAAAGACTTATACATCTATGAAGAACTGTTTCACTGTAAAATGTAGAGTTGTTCCTTGGTAGGAATGCGGCCTACAGTATTAATTTAATTGGGAATGCAGGATGTCTTTTGAAATGCAATGTATGTAACCGAGGCAAGCATGACCAAATGGAGAACAACAGCCAGATACTTATCTAAGGACTTTCGGCTCAGTAAGAAGTGATACTGAAACCATTTGGGCCTCGGAAAGAGATTAACATAAAGAATTCCTAGACAAGCTGGCACCATTTATTACCGTTACTATTTATGTTGCAGCCATTGGTGATATTCAAACTAATACTATCTATTTGGGATAATAGGAAATCAGTATGAAGTTTTCTGTTGTGATATCATTCTCTGTATTAAAATGAAAGTTATCTGATTATCGGGAGCTTTTCATCTGCAGAGAAAACTCGCTTTAAGACATTAAAGTCTATGTTCCATTCTACACATTCTCTGGACTTGTGAGTAAATTAATTTGATGAGTAAATGCATTAAATACACAACACATTCAATGAAAATATCTGTACAATAAGGTAAGACAGTCACTGTAGAAGTAACTGCATTGATGGGCGTTGCCATAGACGGTGATGCTTCTGGTTTCTGGGTGAATCTAAAAGCATTTCGGTGGGGTAATTACCCTGAGCATGAGCAAACTTCAAAAGACTACTGATGCAGGCTGACTGATAAGTGGAAGTACTGTAGCCTATAGCTGTTAGAGGAGATAAACTTACTCTGGTTTTCCTGCTCCATATCACAACTCACTGGATGCTATGAACACAATTCAGGGTGAAGCAGGTTATAAAGCATTATCACCTAAAGGATTATTAGGAACACGCATTCAATTTCTCCTTAATGCAATGATCTACTCAACCAATCACATGGCAGTTGCTTCAATGCATTTAAGGGTGTGGTCCTGGTCAAGACAATCTCCTGAACTCTAAACTGAATGTCAGAATGGGAAAGAAAGGTGATTTAAGCAATTTTGAACGTGGCATGGTTGTTGGTGCCAGATGGGCCAGTCTGAGTATTTCACAATCTGCTCAGTTACTGGGATTTTCACGCACAACCATTTCTAGGGTTTACAAAGAATGGTGTGAAAAGGGAAAAACATCCAGTATGCGGCAGTCCTGTGGGCGAAAATGCCCTGTTGATGCTAGAGGTCAGAGGATAATGGGCCGACTGCTTCAATCTGATAGAAGGGAAAGTTTAACTGAAATAACCACTTGTTACAACCGAAGTATGAAGCAAAGCATTTGTGAAGCCACAACACACACAACCTTGAGGCGGATGGGCTACAACAGCAGAAGACCCCACCGGGTACCACTCATCTCCACTACAAAATAGGAAAAAGAGGCTACAATTTGCAAGAGCACACAAAAATTGAACAGTTGAAGACTGGAAAATTTTTGCCTGGTCTGATGAGTCTCGATTTCTGTTGAGAAATTCAGATGGTAGAGTCAGAATTTGGCGTAAACAGAATGAGAACATGGATTCATTATGCCTTGTTACCACTGTGCAGGCTGGTGGTGGTGGTGTAATGGTTTGGGACACGTTTTCTTGGCACACTTTAGGCCCCTTAGTGCCAATTGGGCATCGTTTAAATGCCACGGCCTACCTGAGCATTGTTTCTGACCATGTCCATCCCTTTATGGCCACCATGTACCCATCCTCTGACGGCTACTTCCAGCAGGATAATGCACCATGTCACAAAGCTTGAATCATTTCAAATTGGTTTCTTGAACATAACAATGAGTTCACTGTATTAAAATGGCCCCCACAGTCACCAGATCTCAACCCAATAGAAGATCTTTGGGATGTGGTGGAACGGGAGCTTCATGCCCTGGATGTGCATCCCACAAATCTCCATCAACTGCAAGATGCTATCCTATCAATATGGGCCAACACTTCTAAATGCTTTCAGCACCTTGTTGAATCAATGCCACATAGAATTAAGGCAGTTCTGAAGGCAAAAGGGGTTCAAACACAGTATTAGTATGGTGTTCCTAATAATCCTTTAGGTGAGTGTATATGCATGATTATCTAAATAGCTACTTGTGAAGGAAAATCATCAACAGACATGATCATTGAATCAAGAAAATAGTTATTCCATAAAAATATGTACTGATACTGTACATTATGATGCAGTATTACTGTTGTGTAGCATGATTTTTTGCAAGACGACAGTCTGATTATCAATTTGGTGAACTGATTTAACCTTCTAGTGGCTTGCTGGACACTCAGGACCTTTAGGTTGCTCTTAAACAGAAGCCACACAGACAAGTCATTGTTGTAGTGTCAGCATGAAGTGTCGTTACTGACAACCAGTCAGACAATACAAAGACTAGGAGGTATAAAAACTTAATTACTGATGTATATATACAAGTTGTGCTCATAAGTTTGCATACCCTGGCAGAAATTGTGAAATGCCTGCATTGATTTTGACAATATGACTGTTCATGTAAAAAATCTCACAGTTCTGTTAGGATAGTGATCATATGAAGCCATTCATTATCACACAGTTGTTTGGCACCTTTGTAAACCATACTAATAATAGAAACACCCAAATATCCCTGATCAAAAGTTTACATACCCTTGAATGTTTGGCTTTGTTACAGACACACAAGGTGACACACACAGGTTAAAGTAATATAAAGGTCAATCTCCCACACCTGTGGCATTTGAAATTGCAATCAGTGTCTGTGTATAAATAGTCAATAAGTTTGATCCAATTTCATGTGGATGCACTGGGCAAGCTAGATACTGAGTCATGGGGAGCAGTAAAGAACTGTGTAATAAGGTACTGGAACTGCATGAAGTTGGAAATGGAAATGAAAAATATCTAAAGCCAGTCATAGGCATAGATTACAGTGGGGATGGTGGGGACGCATCCCTCGCAGATTTATTCATGAGTCCCCACCACTTTTTTTGAGAAAAACACCAGGTACGGGGTGGCATTCGGGAGAGTCAAGACTTTTCCCAGTAGGCCGGCAGTGTTTCGCGGCTGCGAGGTCCGGTCTGATTGTATTTATGTATTGGAAGTTTTTAGCAATATCATCCTGGTGGTCTAAACGGTGCAGCCTTTGGCCAGCCCGTTTGTCTGGCTGCAGCAGCCTCTTTCAATGAGATGCTACCGCTAGCACCCCCCGGTCTACGAAACTTTACCCAGCTCTTCTGAAAATGCACTCCCGAAAGCGTCTCTGTCCCCAGCACATTTCAAAACCAAACTGACGCCCATGCAGTCAGTAATGTTCAATCACTTATTAAGAAGTGGAAGATTTAGGGATTTCTTGATATCACGGCAATGTCAAGTAGACCAAGAAAGATGTCAGCCAAAACTGCCAGAAGAATTGTTTGGGATACAAAGAAAAAAACCCACAGCTAACCTCGGGAGACACAAAGGCTGCTCTGGAAAAAGACGGTATGGTTGTTTCAAGGAGGACAATACAATGATTTTTGAACAAAAATGAGCTGCATGGTCAACTTGCCAGAAGGAAGACTTTACTGCGCCCGTGCCACAAAAAAGCCTGTTTACACTATGCCCGACAACAATTTGACACAGCTCACAGCTTCTGGCACACTGTAATTTGAAGTGACGAGACCAAAATAGAGCTTTATGGTCACAACCATAAGTGTTGTGATTGGATGTTTGGAAAGGGGTCAACAAGGTCTATAGTTAAAAGAATACCATCCCCACTGTGAAGCATGGTGGTGGCTCACTGATGTTTTGGGGGTGTGTGAGCTCTAAACCCATAGGGAACGTTGTGAAAATTGATGGCAAGATGAATGCATTCTTCTGCACGAAATCTGCGCATGGGACGCTCTTGGACATTCCAGCAGAACAACGACCCTAAGCACAAGGCCAAGTTGACCCTCCAGGAGATAAATGTGTAGGTTCTGGAGTGGCCATTACAGTCCCCTGACCTTAATATCATTGAGCCACTCTGGGGCGATCTCACCTCTTTCGTGAAAGATGACCAAAGGCTTTGCATGACCTGGAGGTATTTTGCCAAGACAAATGGGCAGCTATACCAACTGCAAGAATACGGGGTCTCATATACAACTATCGCAAATTACTGCATGCTGTCATTGCTGCTAAAGGCGGCAACACACTGTATTGAGAACTGAGGGTATGCAGACTTTTGAACAGGGGTCATTTCATTATTTTCTTTGTTTTAATTTTGGTTTTATGATTGTGCCATTCTGTTATGACCTACAGTTGAATATGAATCCTATGAGAAATTTAAAAAAAATGTTTTACCTGCTCACTCATGTTTTCTTTAAAAATGGTACATCTATTACCATTCTCCAGGAGTATGCAAACTTTTGAGCACAACTGTATATATGTAAGAAATTTATAGGCCTGGCAGATTAGAAATATGACGGCCCGGAATGAACTCCCGACCCTCCCGATGGCCCGTCCGTCCCTGCCAACTACCATACCCCGTTATGCCTTATTGCTTACATAAACCACGGCTATCAGCCAATCTGTATTCAGGAAATAAACCACCCTGTATATGAATATATACATACAATATAGATTTATTTCAACTAGCCTTCAATTCTGCCTTATAATTCCCTTCTTACTCATATAAACATATCCCTAATTTCCACAATAACACCTGTCATTATTTACATTTGACATTTACATGTTAGTCATTTAGCAGATGCTCTTATCCATTATAACCAAACACATTGGAGATGTGATGCTATACATTTTACTGCATTAGTTAACGTTTTATCCATGCAAAGGGACAATTTTATAGCAGGGACAGCTCAGTAATATCTGCAGTCAATAGAATTATGAATAAAAGCCCTAGAATAGCTATAAACCTTCTTATAATACACAGCACACTCACTTTTAGACATTTCTGGTGGGTTTACCTTCTTTTTTTAATGAAAATTTGTATATAATCCGTAGGCCTATTAACATTTAACATATGACTATATTGTCTGTAAAATATTTAAAGTACAACTCCAGCACAAAATGAACCTAGGGGTTAATAAGAGATGGTACCGAGTCGATCATTCTCTGGGATATGTTTTTACGCTAATCGAATGTGCCCAGTTTTAGTGCGAACTGATAATTACCTTATAACGGTAGTTGTGAGGGCATGGATGAAGTAAAAATAAATAGCTATTTTATACCACTAACAAGGCTCTAAATAGCACCACACTTCCACAGTAGCATAATGAGTGTCCCTACATGCAAACCGAAGCATTTAGAACTTTGTAAGAGTACAGACAGTTTATTATAAAAATAGTTTAAAAGACAGTACCGTTTGTGTATACAGCCAGGCGCAATCTTCGGAATACAGAGTCGATCAGTCGAACCACAAAACAAGTGATTACATGACAAGAGGTTTTGCGGTCATTCATGCAGATCAATGACTTACAGCTGGCAATGCAAACTAAAATCAAACACAATTTGCTTACAGTTCAGCTCACGTTGCACAGAGTTAGCATGAAAACATATCCCAGAGAAAGGTCGACTCGGTACCAATCTGTTATTAACCCCTAGGTTCATTTTGCGCTGGAGTTGTCCTTTAACTTCTGCATCAATAGTGATTGAGTTCATTACCACTTTCAGATAACCATCTTTGCAACTGCAATTAGTTCCGATGATCAAGATGCCTACCATTTAGTCCTGTTCTGGAACCATTACAGATTATGATATAGCCCCTCTATTATGTATTAGGCTGCATTCTTCCAGTGTGGATGCTACTTCCATTTATGTTTGGAAATTACAGAGTTATTCCATTTATGTTTGGAAATTTCAGAGTTATTCCATTTGTGTTTGGAAATTACAGAGTTATTCCATTTGTGTTTGGAAATTACAGAGTTATTCCATTTATGTTTGGAAATTACAGAGTTATTCAATTTGTGTTTGGAAATTACAGAGTTATTCCATTTGTGTTTGGAAATTACAGAGTTGTTCCATTTATGTTTGGAAATTACAGAGTTATTCCATTTATGTTTGGAAATTACAGAGTTATTCCATTTGTGTTTGGAAATTACAGAGTTATTCCATTTATGTTTGGAAATTACAGGGTTATTCCATTTGTGTTTGGAAATTACAAGACAAACCAACCTATTTCACACACCCATAGTAGTTCTGAAAGCTCTGTCTGTTGGCTGCACTCAGTATGAACCACAGTATACGATGTGTGTACCATATGGTCAAAAGACAACAGCCGTTTTTTAGGTTTACTATGTTTGTCTTTTAACATTTTCACTACTTTTTATCTTCCAAACCACAGAACAGTCTAGCAGAGTGCCTAGCAGACTGTTTCCCCATTGGCCTCTGTCAGTCTCACACTCCTCTCCAACACATCAACAGCTGCTCTCAGGGAGACTGCTCAGCATCGTTAGGTAAGGAAGGTGACTGTGCCAAGGAGGTCAGCGTCGTCCTGCCCTTCTCAATCTCTTATTTTACATATCATTAATTCTGAATTGCTAATAAAAAGGTCTGGGAGCTTATTGATAGCTTTTTATCACCTCACTTATTTCATGTCTTGTCTAGCTTGCAATACGCTATTCAATTATTCATAAGTTAGCTACCACTGTGGCACATATCCACTGTGCCATGACACTAACTAAGCTGCTGAAGCAACTTAGCTGCTGAAATACACTGATATGTTTCATCTGGTATTTTATGGCATATTTTAACATCAATTGACCAGTTTTGTTAAGAATAGAGGGACAATTTGTTGCCTTCTGCAGGTTGTTCATCAAATCCAATTTATCACTGTGCTGACATGAAGATTGCACCCTTTGCTATTTGTGGGAAAACCATAGAGATTATTAGAAGACATATCTGGTCGAAAGCCAGCATGGAAATCAACATTTAAATGTGTTTAGCTGAATGGGACTTTCATTGGCTGACCCTTTCTCATAAATTAGTTTATCACTGGTAGATTTCGACAGGTAATACCATTGGTCATGCAAAGCACAGGTAATTAGGAGGGTAATTATACTGAAATAGGTAACTTCAACATAGAGATGGCTTCAATGGCTCTACCTTTGCTGGAACATGGGCCATGAAAGCATGGATCTACACATGAATTCTTTCCATCTCTATGGAGAAACAGAAGGGTTTTAAGTGCTGGTGGGCGAGTCCTCTTTCTGCCTAAGTGCTGCATGTTATTGCTGTTTCACCAGACGACTGCTTCCCTCCAACAGGATATTGTATTAACCCAATCACGTAATGTATTGGATGGGAATGTTCCCTTTTCAGGTGCACAGTGAACATGGACAAATCTGTAAAAGCTGACGTAACATCTGAACGTCTATATACTCATTGACATTGCTCAGGGAAAATTAACCACATAAATATATTATCGTAATAGGGGTTTGATGTATTGTTATTTGATGGTGGGAATATGTCTCAGTGGCATTCAGTGCATCTAACATGTTCTAATCGCTCAAACCATTATATAATGATCCAAACTAAACCCACTGATTCATAACACCTCTGCTATGTCTCATATCCTTATTGGACAGGAATGCCCTCTGCTGTTTGAAAACGTAACTGCAGCTGGAAATGTGTTTGTGGAACATGAAAGTTCAATCCAATACATAATCCAATTGTGATAATACTTTGTCAGTACTTACATAGCTTGAAACCATCTCTGACCATTCCTTTCAATCAGATGGAATGTCGATCTCTATATCTCAGCTCTATCCTAACGGACCACCAGGTGTTTTAGATATTGGTTTTAGTACTAGTCCAACTCACCAGATTTAATTAGTCAAGGGCTGTCTGATAGCTGAGCCCATTTAAGACTATTACCAGTATGTCAAATGGCTTGTAGTCCCTGGTGATTGCTAGAAAATCATGCTTGGGGGGTCTGCGTGGCCCCCTGCATGAGGCAGGGCAAAATTGGCATAGTGCTGCCCAGGATTTGCGTTAGATAAATCAGATTATCTATCCTACCATGTCGTTCCACGTTTTCCAGCAACTCCTTGCGTTCAGATTGGGCGCCTGTAAATTAAATCGCAGAGGTATAGTCGATGAACGTAATCATCCCATGCATGATCCGGCTAAAGGCTTCCCTGTTGGGCGAACAGTGTGAAAAGTATCGGCGGCTTGGTCGACATGTGGTTGGATGAACCATGTGCGCGTCCCTCGTCATCCCACAGATCTGTACAATGAGTTGCAGTGCTGCCGTCAAGGCAGGATTAGAGGCAATTGGGAAGGGAAGAAAATCTGGAAAAATCACCCCCAAAAAGAAGACCATGCTCTACAGCAGCAACTCCTTCCTACTCCCGCAAGCGTTTTCTGTCCAACCCCAGTTGCGACTACCCTGAGTTAGCGTTTCATCCAAATAATGATTAGCGCTGTACAAAATTTAGTTTGGAACAAAAACCTACGAAATTGCAGCTCGCAGGAGCAGGAATGAGTGTCGCTGCTCTAGAGAAAGAATGTGCAACATTGATGATAGAGGGCCACAAAAATGTTATCCTCACTACCAGAGGGCCAGATTGTAACTGTGCACTCACACCAGTAGGATACTCTCAATTAGTCAACTATTATAGGTACTAATTTAATGAAAATAACAAAATGTTTTTTTAAGTTTATTGCACCAACATTTCAATTTTTCACATTTAAATGTGAACAGGTCAATATACTTGACCTTGTGGTCAAATGTTCTGAGAATGTAACAAATACTAATTTTCACAAAATCTGCTGCTTCAGTGTAAATTATGCTAATTTGCATATACTCCAGAATGTCATGAAAAGCAATCAGATGAATTGCAAAGTCCCTCTTTGCCATGAAAATGAACTTAATCACAAAAAACAATTCCACTGCATTTCAGCCCTGCCACAAAAGGACCAGCTGCCATCATGTCAGTGATTGTCTCGTTAACACAGGTGAGAATGTTGACGAGGACAAGGCTGGAGATCACTCTGTCATGCTGATTGAGTTAGAATAACAGACTGGAAGCTTTAAAAGGAGGGTGGTACTTGAAATCATTGTTCTTCCTCTGTCAACAAGATTGTACCTAAATCAACCATTTATCAGATCATCAAAAACTTCAAGTAAAGAGGTTTAATTGTTTTGAAGGCATCAGGGCACTAAAGAAAGTTCAGCATGCGCCAGGACCATCTCCTCAAGTTGAATCAGCTGTGGGTGTGGGGCACCACCAGTGCAGAGCTTGCTCAGGAATGACAGCAGGCAGGTGTGAGTACATTTGCATGCTCAGTGAGGCAAAGATTTTCGAGGAAGGCCTGGTGTCAAGAAGGGCATCAAAGAAGGCACTTCTCTCTAGGAAAAACATCAGGGACAGACTGATATTCTGCAAAAGGTACAGGGATTGGACTGCTAAACATTGGGGTAAAGTCATTGTTTCTGACGAATCCTCTTTTCAATTGTTTGGGCCATCTGGAAAATACCTTGTCCAGAAAAGACAAGGTGATCGCTAACATCAGTCCTGTGTCATGCCAACTGTAAAGCATCCAGAGACCATGTGTGGAATTGTTTCTCAGTCAAGGGAGTGGGCTCACTCCCAATTTTGCCTAAGAACACAACCATAAATAATGGTACTAACATATCCTCAGAGTGCAACTTCTCCCAAACATCCAGAAACAGTTTGGGGACAAACAATGCCTTTTCCAGCATGATGGAGAACCTTGCCATAAAGCAAAAGTATTGACTCATTGCATAAACTTAATGTAATTCTCAATAAAAGCCTTTGACACTTACGGAATGCTTGTAATTATACTTCAGTATACCGTAGTAACTACTGACAAAAAGATCTTTTTTGGAGACCAATACTTGTCTTTCTCCAAACTTTTGACCACGACTTTACTGGTAACATGGTTGTACATACGGTACATTTCTCACTATTTTCCTATACGTTTAAAAAAAGAAACAGGCATTCCGCCTCCCAAAACTTATTGTGTTTGTGCAGGGTGATGCAAACCTCAAATTTGTAAAATCTGGCTTTTTTTTCTTCCATCTCAATTTGTCATTACCAATCAGTGGTACTGCTGCACAATACTTTGGGGACAAACTCTCATTCATACCCTTCAATCTTTGGCATGTTCCTTTTGCCCATTCTGTTGCAATCCGTTTGCAACCAAAACAGGAGTTTCCTCGTATTTCTTTCCAGGTAGGAGAGAACACCTGCAGACACTGGGCCCTCCATGAAACAGGTTTGACCCCTGTAATGTAGATACAGTTGTGCTCATAAGTTTGCATACCCAGGCAGAAATTGTGAAATTTCCGCATTGCCTTTGACAATATGACTGTTCATGCAAAAAAATACTTTAATGTAAGGATAGTGATCATATGAAGCCATTAATTATCACCCAGTTTTTTGGCTCCTTTGTAAACCATACTGATAACAGAAATCACAAAAATGGCCCTGATCAAAGGTTTACATACCCTTGAAACTTTGGCCTTGTTACAGACACACAAGGTGACACAGACAGGTTCAAAATACAATTAAAGGTTTATTTCTCACACCTGTGACATTTTAAATTGCAATTGGTGTCTGTGTATAAAAAGTAAATGTGTTTGTTAGCTCCCACATGAATGCAATGAGCAAGCTAGATACTGAGCCATGGGGAGCAGAAAGGAACTGTCGAAAGATCTGCGTAATAAGGTAATGAAACTGCATAAAGTTGGAAAAGGATATTAAAAGATATTCAAAACCTTGCAAATGCCAATCAGTACTGTTCAATCACTTATGAAGAAGTTGAAGATTCGGGGATCTCTTGATACCAAGCCAATGTCAGGTAGACCAAGAAAGATTTTTCTCCAAAACTGCCAGAAAAATTGTTCGGGATACAAAGAAAAACCCACAAGTAACTTCGGGAAACATAAAGACTGCTCTGGATAAATATGATGTGGTTGTTCCAAGGAGCACAATACGAAAAGGCTATTTTGTGGCACTGGTTCAGTAAAGGCCAGAAGGAAGCCTTTGCTGAACTAGTGCCACAAAATAGCCTGGTTACAATATACCCGACAACACCTTGACACACCTCACAGCTTCTGGCACATAATAAAGGTGAAGGTTCTGGAGTGGCCATCATAATCTTCTGACCCTAACATCATCAAGCCACTCTGGGGAGATCTAAAACGTGTGGTTCATGCAAGACAACCAAAGACTTTGCATGACCTGGAAGCTTTTTGTCAAGACGAATGAGCAGTCTATACCACCTGTAATATTTTGGGGCCTTATTGACAACTATCACAAATGACTGCAAACTGTTATTGATGCTAAAGAGGGCAATACACTGTATTGAGAATTGAGGGTACACAGACTTTTGAACAGGGGTCATATCATTATTTTCTTTGTTGACATGTTTTGTTTTATGATTGTGCCATTCTGTTATTGCCTACCATTGAACATGAATTCCATGTGAAATAAAAGAAATTGTTGCCTGTTCACTCATAAAAAAAAAAGGTACATATATTACCAATTCTACAGGGGTATGCAAACTTTTGAGCATAACTGTAGCTTGGTATTCATAACACCAGGGTTTGTATCATGTTTTGGATAGATACAGGATATCACAAAAGTGAGTACACCCCTCACGTTTCTGTAACTATTTGACTATAACTATTCATATGACAACACGGAATAAATGACACCTTGCTGCAATGTAAAGTAGTGAGTGCACAGCTTGTATAGCAGTGTACATTTGCTGTCCCCTCAAAATAAGTTAACACAGTCATTAAGGTCTAAACTGCTGGCAACAAAAGTGAGTACACCCCTAAGTGAAAATGTCAAATTTGGGGCTAATTAGACATTTTCCCTCCCCGGTGTCAAGTGACTCGTTAGTGTTACAAGGTCTCAGGTGTGAATGGGGAGCAAGTGTGTAAAATTTGGTGTTATCACTCTCACACTCCCTCATACTGGTCACGGAAGTTCAACATTGAACCTCATGGCAAAGAACCCTGAGGATCTGAAAGAAATAATTGTTGCTCTACATAAAGATGGCCTAGGCTATAAGAAGATTGCCAAGACCCTGAAACTAAGCTGCAGCACAGTGGCCAAAACCATACAGTGGTTTAACAGGACAGGTTCCACTCAGAACAGGCCTCGCCATGGTCGACCAAAGTTATGTGCAAGTGCTCAGCGTCATATCCAGATGTTGTCTTTGGGAAATAGATGATTGAATGCTTCCAGCATTGCTGCAGAGGTTCAATGCGTAAGGGGTCAGCCTGTCAGTGCTCAGACCATACGCTGCAAACTGCATCAAATTGGTCTGCATGGTTGTCATCCCAAAAGGAAGCCTCTTCTAAAGAGGCAGTTTGCTGAAGACAAGCTGACCAAGGACATGGATTATTGGAACCATGTCATGTGGTCTGATGAGACCAAAATAAACTTATTTGGTTCAGATGGTGTCAAGCGTGTGGCAACAACCAGGTGAGGAGTACAAAAACAAGTGTGTCTTGCATACAGTCAAGCATGGTGGTGGGAGTGTCATGGTCTGGGCCTGCATGAGCGCTGCCGGAACTGGGGAGCTACAGTTCATTGAGGGAACCATGAACGCCAACATGTAATGTTACATACTGAAGCAGAAGCAGCCTCCCTTCGGAGACTGGGCCACAGGGCAGTATTCCAACATGATAATGTAATCTAGTGGCAATCTGTGAAGCTCTGGTGAACGCCATGCCCCAGGGAGTTAAGGCAGTGCTGGAAAATAATGATGGCCACACAACATATTGACACATTTTCACTTAGGGGTGTACTCACTTTTGTTGCCAGCAGTTTAGACCTTAATGGCTGAGTGTTCAGTTATTTTGAGGGGACAGTCTACAGGGGGTTGATAAGACATTAGACAGTCTACAGTGATGTGATGAGATATCAAACAGTCTACAGGGAGGTGATACAACATCACAGTCTAAAAGGTGATGTCACATGATGAAACAGTCTACAGGGAGGTACTGAGACAGACAGTCTACAGGAAGGTGATGTGACATCAGCCAGTCTACAATGAGGTGATGACACATGATGAAACAGTCTACAGGGATGTGATGACACATTAGACAGTCTACAGGGAGGTGATGAGGTAAAGATGTACAAAATGCACTACTTCACTTTTAAGCTGATGATACTGTTATTTACTGTTATGCCGCTACCTTGACTAAAGCTTTTCAGAACATGCAATCTGCATTTAACGCTGTACAACTCACATTGTCAACTAACGCTCATCCTGAATACTGATAAAACAAAACGTATGGTGTTTATATAGACCTGTGACACTTTCTCAAATGAATACTTGTCAGGGGAATGTGATTGTGCCTGTAACTTTTTATAAATATCTTGGAATTTTAATAGATGATGGCCTCTCTTTTAAATTGCATGTTCAATAACTTGCAAAAAAAAACTGAAGCTAAAATTGGGTTTCTATTTTAGAAATAAGGTCTGTTTTCCTATGAAGCCAGAAGAAAGCTAGTATAAGCTACTTGTGTGCAAGTGCTGGATTATGGTGTTATCTTATATATGAATGCATCTGTTTAGTGTTTGATATCAATAGATACTCTAAATCATAAAGCACATACACATCATTGCACTTTATATGCCCGGGTTTACTGGCCGTCTCTAGGCACTCGTAGGCTCAATCATTGTTTTGCTTCTACTTATAAGGCCATTTTGGGTTTGTCACCACATTATCTGGGTATTTTATTGTACAGAAATGAGTGTGGGGGTACTCTCTTTGTTCGCAGGATGTCATCAAGCTTACGGTTCCAAGTGCCCAGACTGAGTTTGATGAAAGGGCATTTAAGTGCTCTGCCCTATCAGCTTGGAATACACTGCAGGGTCTCTTGAATCTTGCTGAACTGGTACCGCTTAATGACTTTAAGTACTTGATAAAAGACCTTGAAGCAAATTCTTTAACCAGTAATTTTTTTTTAAATGATGTGACCTTTTTTATGTTTAATACTGTGATTGTAAGGTGTTCATATGTTGTTTTGTCATGTCTTTAATAACTTGCTGCTGCCTGTCTTGGTCAGGGCGCTCTTGAAAGAGATTTTCAATCTCTATGTTTTTTTCAAGGCTAAATAAAAGTTAATAAATAAATAAAACATGATCAGACAGTTTTCAGGGAGGTGATTCAGACATTTAATACATTACTACAAATACAGAGAGACTATTTTATATCTGCACTGCAATCTGATCTGCACGTTTTACATTTAGTAATTTAGCAGACACTCTTATTCAGAGTGATGTACAGTAAGTACAGGGAAATCCTCAGAGAACAATGTAGGGTTAAGGACACAATGACATTTGGCATTGTCGGGAATCGAACCAGCAACCTTCTGTCAGACTCCCTAACCGCTGAATCACCTTCACCATAGGAGCCAAAAACACTAATATCAGCTCTTTAGACATTAACATTTTTAATAGGAAAATAATTTATTAGATAACATTATACAAATACATTTATTAAAGATGGTGATCCATTTATAAGAACCAGTGTTAGCGATAGCACAGAGCCATGAGCAGATGTCGCCTGGCTCCAGTGGTGAAGTTCAGAGATCTCCGGGTTATAACTCAGCCGGTTATTTAGAGTTCTTCAAGACAGCGCGGTGCTTTAAACGAGGCTATCCATTCATTTGATTTTGCTGTCATGCTCCTTGCTGTGAGGCCCTGGGAGAAAGCACATTGACTTATTGATTAGACCGAGCAGACGCCACGCGCCTACCAACCTAACACAACCCCATCAGTTCCTCAGCTAACCCCTTGCAGTGGCCTGACAGCCAAAGGTCTGTGGAATGGAGGAATGGTTGCTCAGTTCTATAAGCCAGAGGACATTATTTTCAGGGCTAATTAACATTACAAAGATCTATGAAACCCTAGTGACACAAACAATCCAAGGCAATTCATCTTTGCCAACGAAGTCATCCACCTTAAAAGTGGGATCATTGGTGTTGTGTAGACAGTGCATTTTATAAGGACAATAATTAGTAGGGAAGTATGTAAAACAGAATAAAAAAACTAAGATTAGATACTTGGAAGGTTTAAATCTCAAAAGCGATATGGTCAATCTAAAACATGCAGCAAGAGCCAATCCGTTGTCAGTACTTTCAGTGGAAGGTCCGTTCAGTGAGCTGTGGGTCAGGAGTCGACCGCTGCTTCACCCTGATTCTCCTCCTCTGAATCGTCCTCCGAGCTGTGGACCACTTCAGCTCTCAGAGTCTGCAGGTCCTCCAGGACTGACAGGAGTGAATCTACCAGGGAACATAGAGCACTTCAAATCACTTTGAATCAGAGGTTGACCTATTATCACTTTTCAAGGCCGATACCGCTTATTGGAAGACCAAAAAAGCATATACCGATTAATCAACCAATTGTTCAGATTTTTATAATAACAATTAAAACAAAGTTTAATAAACAATGAAAATTTAGTGTAATGCCTTTATACAATGCATAAATAGATTGCTTGAAATAAAAAATGTACACAATATCTTAATTCTTGTGACTGAGTCTATTAACCAAAACAAAGCTGTCCCTTTAACAGAGTCACTCCATTTTCCTTCCTGTCTGAGAATGTTTCACATGCGAGCTTGATTCACATCCTTCTAGCAGTTGCAATTTTAAATGTAAAGAATTTTCAAACACTTCCATGCATGTAAATAAAATAAAACGTAACTAATTTAGAAACATGGGATTAAGTCTAACTCAATAAAATAAATATTCTATTGAGCAGCTGTATGTGTGAGCACTCTGCATTTGGAAGAGTAAGCAATATGTCAGACTGTTTGAGAACACAAGGTAAACTCAGACACACACAACGCACACACATTGATTTCGATTTAATCCTGCAAAACTGCTGCAAATGACTCTACTGCCATCCAGAGTAATGATGTACCCTATTATTATTGGCTGCTAACATGACCATATTTTGGATAAATTTGCAAGTAATTTGCACAATGCTTTTGCCTGTTCGCAAATGGACTTCTATTAATTCGGCACCCTTTTGGTAGCACACTGCCAGCACCCTACATTATGTTGATTTAAGCTGTTAATTGATAAAATAAAAATGCACCACATTTATTATTTGCAACAAAATCTATAAGCTAGTTAATTTAGCTAGTGTGTTTCAGATTTAATATTGGTTGCTTTTGCATGACTCAAAGTAGGGGGGTAGATATTGGGCATTACCTCTGGTCTGAGGCTTGGCTCTCAGAGATCTGCTCTTCCCTGATGATTTCTGCTGCTCCTTCAAGGCCACTGACGACAGCAGAGTGTTGGTCCGAGCTGCCTTATACTCTGTCACCAGACCCTTCTCACGCACAGTCGCCTTGGGGACACAGTTAATACAAATATAAGAAAGTAGTGTTACATTTGTTTTCTTTCTAGTTCTTTAACTAATTATTTTCCCAATTATTTGGTGTCCAAATTGTACTAACAATCTTGAAAAATTGCATCATTATCCAAGTTGCCCTAAAAAGGATAAGGTCAGTAAATACATCCTCAAAAGAATCCTGTCCACTTTGTACCACAAAAAAGTTGGTTAAATGGTAGCCAGTCAAACCAATTTGTCAGAGGGAAAACTGACGTTTGTAGACTTCCATCAGCTAGCAGGCGCCTGCCATGTCAAAAGATGCTAGAGCACAATGAACCCCAGAATAACACCCTGGCCCTATCCTCCCTTATTTCAGATGTTAGAAAGCAAATTGTCCACATCCCACTAGAACACCCATTGACAACATGGAAAGGAAGGTCAAACAGTTGATTTACTTAAAGGTACAATATGTAGTTTTCCAAAACAATAACAAAATGCATACTTTGCATTAAAAAAGCAAACATCACTGTACCTATATTATTTATATATATATATTTCTTAGTTGTGTACTTATCTTATCCTAAATGTTTCCAGGAACTTTCAAACCCAGAAAAATGTGTAATATAATTCGAAGACACGGGACGTTTAATTTTGTCTTCCGTCAATATAACCTTTGACTGCTCTAGTTGTTCTAAGTTCCAGGGAACCGCCAAAACATAACGTGAATAAAGTTATAATATTTTTAACATCACATTACTTTGTCAGTGAACATGTTTTTCTGCAGGAGACAGTAGACTGGAAGGTTGTCAGTGACGACGATAACAAAACCCATGATCCCACGCTACTTACCAACGTCATCCAAGTACATCTTTTGCTATTGTTTTGATTGAGAGACCCCTAGTGGCCAAAAACTACATATTGTATGTTTAATTACCCAGTGCAGTAAACACATTTATATTCATAAATGGACTCTCAAAAATGAATTTATCCCACTGAGTGGTGTTGTCCACATTTTATTCTTACAACATAACATCTAAATAGATTTTAATCTGATCAATACAAAAAAGTCCTTAATATCAAAGTGAAAAATAAAATCTGCAGATTGTTATAAAGGAATTACAAAAAAAACAGGGATCAATTGCTTGCATTCACCACCTTTGCTATGACACACCTGAATTAGCTAGCTGAGGCGAAACCAATTATCTTTATAATCTATGTAATTAGTAGGAAGAAGAGTCCAACTATCCTTCAAAACTATTTCTGAATAAAATTCTTCAAAAGCACCATTTACATTTTAGTAATTTAGCAGATGGCAACTTACAGTAAGTACAGGGACATTTCCCCTGGAGTAAACCTTCAGACTACAAGTCTGACTCCCTAACAGCAGAGACATCTGTTAAGTCCACGATTAAAGGAAAAAGCCATCCTCTAATACTGAGTGTCTGGGAGAGAAATCAGGGAAGCCATCAAGAGGCCGATGGCAACTCTATAGGCGTTAGTCTTGGAAACACCGTACATATAGCAACAGTAGACTGGGTGCTTCACAAATGTGGCCTTTATGGGAGAGGGAAAAATAAAGCCACTGTTTAAAAAAAAAGCTCATGTCAAATCTCAGATCAAGTTTACCAGAAGCCATGTGGTAGACTGAGAAAGATGGTTCTATTGTCTGATGAGACCAAAACAGAGCTATTTGCCACACTACCAAAACATGGGAGAGAAATATTACGAGCGTACCAACAGTAGGTTTCTGTCCCTGTCTTTTTCTTGCAGTAGCTTGTGTAGATCCTGGAGCTCTCTCTGGGTGTGTTCACTCTGAAGACGCTGGGCTTCTCTCTCCTGCTCCCTCTCTCGCTCTGCCTGCCTCTGAATCTGACGCAGGGCAACCACTGCAAAAAACACCAAAATCTCAACAGCATTCCTATAATTGCACAACCGTAAACAACTTGTGTGAATTGCTCAGCTCTGTGGACCATGTTAGATGTACAGTTGTGGTCAAATGTTTTGAGAAATACTAATTTTCAGAAAGTATGCAGCGTCAGTGTTGATGATGGCAATTTGCATATACTCCAGAATTTCATGAAGAGTGATAAGCAGAGATGCCACAATGATCTGATAAATGGTCTTACTGAGGTCTTACTGAGGAACTTCCCAAAAGTTGTGAACTCAGCCCAACCCAGAAAAGTAACCTATTACACTAACTTGTGGCATCTCTGGTGATAAGATAAATTGCAAAGTACCTCTTTGCCATGAAAATTTACTTAATCCAAAAAAACCTGTCGACTGCATTTTAGCCCTGCCAAAAAATGAGCAAGTGCCATCATGTCAGTGATTGTCTCGTTAACACAGGTGAGAGTGTTGAGGAGGACAAGGCTGGAGATGCTGTCATGCTGACTGAGTTAGAATAACAGACTGGAAGCTTTAAAAAGGAGGGTGGTGCTTGAAATCATAGTTCTTCCTCTATCAACCATGGATACCTGCAAGGAAACATGTGCTGTCATCATTGCTTTGCACAAAAAGGGCTTCACAGGCAAGGATATTGCTGCTAGTAAGATTGCACCTAAATCAACCATTTTTCAGATCATCAAGAACTTCCAGAAGAGAGGTTCAATTGTTGTGAAGAAGGCATTAGGGCACCCAAGAAAGTCCAGCAAATGCCAGGACCGTCTCCTGAAGTTTATTCAGCTGAGGGTGTGGGGCACCGCCAGTGCAGAGCTTTCACAGGAATGGCAGCAGGCAGGTGTGAGTGCATCTGCATGCACAGTGAGGAAAATACTTTTGGGGGAAGGCCTGGTGTCAAGAAAGGCAACAAAGAAGCTACTGCTTTCCAGCAAAAACATCAAGTACAGACTGATATTCTGTAAAAAGTACAGGGATTGGACTTCTGAGGACTGGGGTAAAGTAATTGTCTCTGATGAATTCCCTTTCCAATTGTTTGGGCCATCTGATAAACACCTTGTCCAGAGAAGACAAGGTGAGCTCTACCATCAGTCCTGTGTCTTGCCAACAGTAAAGCATCCTGAGACCATTCATGTGTGGGGTTGCTTCACAGCCAAGACAGTGGGCTAACTCACAAATTTTGCCTAAGAACACAGCCATGAATAAACAATGGTACCAACACATCCTCCGAGAGCAACTTCTCCCAAACATCCAAGAACAGTTTGGTGATGACAAATGCCTTGTCCAGCATTATGGAGCACCTTGCCATATAATGCAAAAGTGATAACTAAGTGACTCAGGAAACAAAACATCAAAATTTTGGGTCCATGGCCAGGAAACTCTCCAGACCTTAATCCCATTTAAAACTTGTGGTTGATCTTCAAGAGGCGGGTGGAAAAACAAAAACACAAATTCTGACATTTGGATTGGTGGATTGCAGAGGTCTTGAAAAAGAAGGGTCAAATACTGACTTTTTGCATAAACTTCATGTAATTGTCAATAAAAGGCTTTGATACTTACGGACTTCTTGTAATTATACTTCAGTATACCATAGTAACTACTGACAAAAAGATTTAAGAACAGAACACTGAAGCAGCAAACTTTGTGGAAACCAATACTTGTGCCGTTTTTAAAACCGATGACCACGACTGTACAGTAAGGTGGGAGAATTTGTACCTCGTTAATAAACGCAAAAAAATCTAAATATCTACCTATGCCAGGAGGCTAAAACTGGGTTGATTCTGCATATACCAGCAAGCCATGGATCTAAAGCATAGCTCCAAATCCACACAAAAATAGCTCTCTGTCCACAAAATCGAGCCATCCCAATCTTCTGATCTAAATACCATTGAAAATCTTTGCGGTGAGCTGAAGAGGATAGTCTAACCATTCCACAGAGAACTGTATTAAGTAGGGAAGGGATGAACATAGGGAGTCTCAGTCAGCCAGACTTCTAAATCAAACCAAGGAAATTGCAGTTCAGTAACTATCTGGGCCGCTCTAAGTTAATAATTTAAAAAAAATTGTACAGCAAACTACATTTAGTCTGTCAAACACATTACCATATGACATGCACCGGAAGAACGAAGAAAGAGAAGGCTCATCTCATAACAGACGTCAAAAGATTAATAATAAAGCTAGGATAAAGTGTTTATTATTAAAATCTACACAATATTCAAAGGTGTAGCAGTTGAAATAGGGGATTACACATGTATATTAACCATGTTTTTGTTATTGCTTTTCAATAAAATGTTTACAATGTTTATCGCTTGAAATAGCACCTATTACTTACACTCTTAAAAAAGATGTGTTAAATGTAACACATTGTGTCTTTTGAACATATCACCATCCTGGTGTCAGTTAAAACAGAGTTTTTGTTACTGACAGTATGATGGTGATTGGTTTGAAAGCAACACAACATGTGCTGTCCCTAAGTGGACACGACATGTATTATTTAAACACATCAGTTCCAAAAGTGTATTTGAAACAACTTCAGAGGTGTGTGTGCG
The DNA here is from genome assembly GCA_016801145.1 of Umbra pygmaea. NCBI lineage: Eukaryota > Metazoa > Chordata > Actinopteri > Esociformes > Umbridae > Umbra > Umbra pygmaea. The sequence continues at coordinate 1,600 of JACXGM010013731.1, read as the reverse complement.
TGTCAGTGGGAGGAAGTGTGTATGAAAGGGAGTAGGGTAGTGTGAATGTTTATGAAACGGTAAGGCAGATCTGAAAACTGAAGTATGGTTTACAGTCCCACAATAACAATATTTGTATTGTGCTCCTAGATTTTCTTGTGTACGCCTACATTTTTAAAATAAAAAGCACATGTACTTCTTCTTAAAACAGCCAGCGTAGAGCCCTGCCTTGCTGCTTCACTTTTAAGCGGGACACAAAAAGTAAATAGCATTTACTCTTACATTTGTCATGTGCTCTAATAATCTGTCAATCAGAAAATATGGGATTAGTAATAATAATCTTATAGCGTGTAGTAACTACATAGATGCTTCATAAGCAGATTCAACAACATACCGCAGATTAGAATGACAGGATTTCAATAACTTTCTCACACCACGCACAGCACAGACATTAAGAGTAGAGAGCATGTTTGATTGGCAGGATTTAACTCTGTTAACAATAAAAAGTTAGAACTTGAAAATTTTTATGGAATCTCAAGGCCAATACACCTGCGTTTTCAAACCGCAAGACAATATATTTTCTGCGTTTTCATTTCTTTTTCTGCTTAGAAAACGCAGAATCCTGTATGTATTTACTATGTATACTTTCATTTCTTTGTTAATGTCATTGTGCACATGGTGTCACTAACTTTGAATAACTTTTCCTGGCAGAGGCAACCATATTTTTGGCCACAATATCTTAAAATTATCATGGCAGTTACAGTTCTAATTGAACCCTGAAGACAAATCAGATTTATTGTGAAAATGTACAGACTTTCAGCTGTTTGCAATCAACAAATCAAACGAAAGCAATTGAAATAGCTCAACACAATGAAGTAGTTTCCCCAAATTCAACTGCAAATGCAACTGATAATGAGTTCTCCAGTCTCAAAATTATTCAACCCCTTCATGGCATGTAGTCCTTAGTGAGCACCCTTATGCTGTTAGGACCTTCTGCAAACGAGATGCATAGCCAGACACCAGCCTCTGGGAGCGTTCCTGAGGAATCTTAACCCATTCCTCAAGAGCAATGGCCTCCAGTTCAGTAATATTCTTGGGTTTGAGTGCTGTAACCGCTTTCTTCAAATCCCACCTGGCATTCTATGGGGTTCAAGTCATGTGAATGTGATGGCCACTGAAACATCTTCCGGGACTTGTTCTGCAACCGAGCCTTGGTGGATTATGAGGTGAGATTTGGATCATTATCCTCATGGTTCGCAATGACTTATGACTCTTTGGGGGCCCTTTAAAATGTCATGAATTTATTCAATTGTAAAATACATGTCTGGGACCCTGAAAACTAATCTAACGGGGGTCCTGTGTGTCTAATGGAGGGTCCCGGACCTGCTGATCCATAATGCTGAAAAATTCCAGGTGTTTCATCACACCGCCCTCTCACATTTGGAAAAAGGGAACACATACGTGAGGATGCTGTTTGTGGACTACAGCTCAGCATTCAACACTATTGTTCCTGCTAAGCTCATTTCCAAGCTCAGGATCCTGGGTTTTAACTCCTCCCTCTGCAACTGGATCCTGGACTTCCTAACGAGTAGACCCCAGATGGTGAGAATGGGCAACCTTA
>JACXGM010013730.1:0-22698 GCA_016801145.1 Umbra pygmaea | reverse complement strand
CACTACAAAACGTCCATGTGCAATTTCACACACTAATGTATTCACTAGATGGCAGTATATAAGAGCAAGTCGGTAAGGATTACATTATTTCATTAGACCGCACAAAGGAGACTAAAAGCAGGTGGTGATTAAATCTTTCACAATTTTACACACGCTGTTATTTGAGACACTTAAAAGTGATCAAATATGGTGTGAAATTAATGATTTCCCAACAGCTAAACATATTATTTCGTTTTAAAATAGATACATATATTTTGGGATACAAATATTGAAAGGTTCCATCTTAAGTGAAGTTATTACAATGGGACCATTGTTGTCAAATTATGAGCAGGTAGGCTATATCGTCCGTAACAGTCATCCTCATTAACATATGATAAGGATTTAAATACTCCAATAAATGTAAATGCCCGATTGGTCATGCGGAGAGCTTGAGAGCGTGAGGTCCCATGGGATATCCATCAGACCAGCCCGGGAACAGCACCAACAGAGTCGTGAGTGGTTGGCTAGTTGGGCAGACTGTTTTACCCAGAGTGCACTGTTTGCTTCACACTGAAACAGCACCTTGGTTAGCATAGCAATTCGGAAGAGTGTTCTGTCATTCGTTTTGAGCCGCATACATCTTATTCTACCGTGCCTTCCCCGTTCCTACGCACAGGCGCTTCGCACTCACTCTCGTGATACATACAGTAGAGGCAGGAGAATCCGTATCCGCGCACTGTGGACTTTAATGGGGATACAATACCTGCCTAACAAGAATTCATGTGGATACTGTAGTTGAAAATCTTGACGACCCTACATGTAAAGTGGTAAGATAAGATTATTTTTTATCGATTCACAAGGCTTGTTTTTATTTTCCCGTGCACTGATTTCTCCAACTTCGTCCACCTCTCCTGTAATGTATTTGCATATTCTCAGATTCAGAACTGTTTCAGTTAGTGTTATAAAACTACTAGTGTAGATTTAGATGTGTCGATTTCTCACATGCCTATAACAAATGACATTAAATACATTTTTTGACTATTTGATTTTATTCGATTTATTGCGATGCTGAATTACTAGACTAGCCGAAGGTGGTCGTGGAAATTGTATAACAGGTAAATAATGTCAAAATAGTTTTTTTATTGGAATAAAGACAGACACAGGCCTATGAAGTAGCTGGTTATGGCGATATCCGCTTATTTTCGATTGAACTCCACGACATACGATACAATGAAGACATATGCGCTCAAAGAACAGCAGTAGTTACGTCGGGTTGAGGACACATTATTGGCCCCTTGTTAAGAGACGTCATTACGATAATGGTGACCCAGCGGCCTAGGCCACTAGCTCCACAAAGATCATGCTGAACTAGGATGGCGGTGTGGGCGCACTCTGGGTGCTGAGGCAAGCGTGTGTGTCTTTTTTGTGTGCATGTCTTTTTTGTGTGCGTGTCTTTGTGTGTTTGTTTATTTGTTTGTGCATGTGTGACAGGCAGATTCTAATAATTCCATTAGTATTTGACTGGACATAAATACTATATGAGTTGACCCGAATGTAAGTATGCCAAGATTCCACTAACATAATAATTTATCTGTCTATGACATTTACACTAGTCTTATGCTGACTTTATTTTGGCATCTTACATTTTTATTAAACACTACATTTGTTAGGTTATTTTGTAGAGGAACAAGCAAACCAAAATGAGCAATTTCAGAATAATTGCAAAGATAGTTAAACATTTGACATCATGAAGTTGTTTTGCTGCATTGTCCCCATGAGATGAAAGGCTACTTTAGGTTTTGAGCAAGGGGTCAGAGTACATATTTTACACCACTGTTGGGATTATGGTTAGAATTAACTTCACCAACTGCTTTAGGGTCCCTCAAAGTTTGGTACAGATTGGTTCAGCACTGCCTGGGGTGGATGTAGAGCACTGCCTTGTGTTTTTGCACGCTAGTGGTAGGCCATGTGACAACTGGTGTCCAGTTATGACCTAGAGAACCAGGTAAGAGGAGCTCCTAGCAAATCAGTGAATGTAATCAGTCAAGTTTACAGAAAGAGACACTGCAGAAGATCAGCCCTCCTGTAGAATGATTTGGACAAGTATGGATTAGTTGTAAGGCTATCAGTACATAAACTGCAAAAAAATTCAATCATGACATTATAACACCAAATCATTTAAACTTCAGGGATATCAATCTGTTGATTGGTAGTCGCCGGAGAACATCAGAATTGGCAGGTCCACAATTGGCACGGCATTCTTCACATTGAGCATGTGACAGACGTAAAAGAGTCTGGAGATGCAGTGGCGAAATCTATGCTGCCTGCAACATCATCCAGCATGACCGGTTTGGCGGTGGGTCAGTGATGGTCTGGGGAGGCATGTACTTGGAGGGTCGCACAGACCTCCACGTGCTAGCCAACGGTACCCTGATTGCTGTTTAGGTACTGGGATGAAATCCTGAGACCCATCCTCAGAATTTAGGCTGGAGTAGTAGGCCCTGGGTTCCTCCTAGTGCAGGACAATGCCTGGCCTCATGTGGCCAGAGTGTGCAGGCAGTTCCTGGATGTCGAATGCATTGATGGCATTGACTGGCCCTCATGTTCCCCAGACCTGAATACAATTGTGAACCTTTTGGACATTATGTATCAGTGCATCTGACACTGCCAAGTAGTATCAGTGACTGTCCAGGAGCTCACTGATGCCCTGATCAAGGATTGGCAGGAGATCCCCCAGGACACCTTATGAGTTTGTTCTCAATGAGTTACACAATGTACAGTAAAGATTTTGATCTTTAATATGTTTTGGTCGTCAAGAAACCAATGTGTGATTTTTGTGTTCCCTTAAATATTTTGAGCAGTGTATTCGTTAATGCAGGATTCTGCATTTGTTATGCAGAAAAATAAATGAAAATGCAGAAAAAATATTGACTTGCATTTTAAAATTGCAGCTGTATTGTCCATGAGATTCCATTTAAATTTGCAAGTTCCAACCTTTTATTGTTAACATAGTGAACTGAGAAGTTGCATCCGGCAAATCAAACATGCTCTCCCCTCTGCGCAGTGCATGGTGTGTGTGTAGTGGAGAAAGTTACTGAAACCTGTCATTCTCATGTCTCTCGGTGGGGAATACTGAATGATCAATTGGCTGATTCAACTGTCAGTAAAGACATAAGCATGGTTATAAATCAACGGTACATTGTTGAATCTGCTTATGAAGCGTCTATCTATGTAATTACGAGCTAGATGCTTATAATTACTAATCCCAGGGGGTCCACGCGGCGTAGGAGGCCACGGGTAGAGCTAGCACGAGTGCAGCGTCAACTGGAGACAAAAGGTCTGTGCAGAACAATGCGTTTGTATACACCTTTGTGAAATAACGATCATTTGCGTGAATGTTCTTTCACAAAGAAAACCCCCAAAATCCTGAAGCCCAAATGCTTTTGATAAAAGTAAGTTGCATTGTTTAAGGTAAATATTTTCTTACCTCTATGCTGTCGAGGTAGCTCTTGGCCTACTTCCTGCCTTTAGTCTGCTTTAGTCAACTATTGAATTGTAAAAAATATAATGCAGACTTCTTTTTATAAATTCACACTTTGCTCTGTCAATAGTATATTTTCAATCAGGGAGGATATCAGATTAAGGATATATAATTGATAGACCGATGGTCTGTTTAAAACCTATTGAAGTCTGAATTTAGAAGACTGCATTTTTTTTGACATCTTGAACATGCTCTCTCACTAGCACTGGGCTTGTAAGAAGCACGTGATCAGTTTTTTCTTTCAGATCGACATTGAGGTCAGAAAAGGTATTTTGAAACCACAGAACTGACATTTATCCTACAAATGTATATTTTATGGACCAAAAGCAGTTGGGGGTTTTGTGAAGGAACATTTGTTTACCATGAAGGTGATCGTTTTATACAAACGTATTAATCTGCTCAGACCATTTGTCTCCAGTTGACGCAGCACTCATGCTAGCTCTACCCTGTTCTCCCTGAGTGAAAGAGTTGACTGATGAGTCAGACCTAGTGATGGGAAGTTCGATTCTTTTTACTGACTCACGTCTTTGGATCTTGTTCATTCAAATGAACAAATCATTTTGATTCATATCGTTCATTTGCGCATGCGCAAATCGAAATGAACGAAAAGAACCAGTATACTAAAGTAAAGTACCGTATGTACTGGATCATAGAAATAATAAGCCTTCACAAAAAAGAAGGAAATAACTAAATTAATTAACCATATAATGGATCATAGAAGTAATGCACCTGCTCAAATCCAAAAACATTTAAGATAATGAACTATTCTCATACGACGTCTGGTAGAAAGTTTTACATTTGAGGCAATAAAATAAATGTATCTGTTAGTGTGTTCACTTCTATCCCGCAGCCTGTAGTTTATATTATTCAAACATTTGTTAATTTGAGGCAGTGTGCATAGGCAAAATGTAACAGCCTAACGTATATAATCAATTCATTATAACATAGATGTTCAGTGGCCAAGCAGTAATACGGATAAATGTGTAGTAAACCCATTATTTTAAATATCCAGCGTCATGTGACTTTGTAAGAATAACAATTAACATATTAAAGCTTAAATTTTTTGTTTGTTTTTGTACATCATCCTGTACTAGCATCAACAGATCCATATGTAAGGTATGATAAAGGTGCATTTGTCAAATTAGTAACATTTGGTCAGACTAGTTAAGTGGTTCAATTCTGTGAGTCTTCCATCTCTCTGTCTACAGTGATGAGCAAGCATGTGCAAATCCAATAATGAAATTGTACTGAATAATAGAGTATTGTGCCTGCACCAAAATGAACGATATGAACGATTCGGGTACTAGTACGGAGCAGTATACTGGATCATAGAGGTAATGTGTCTGTGTGAAAAAGAAAGAAATGAACGACTCATGTACTAGTACCGAGCAATGTACTAGTACCGAGCAATATACTGGATCATAGAAGTGATGCGCATGCGCCAAAAAGAACGATATGAACGATTCAGGTACTAGTACCGAGCAGTATACTGGATCAAATAAGTAATGCTTCTGCGCAAAAAAACCCCGAAATGAACGATCCAATATGAATCGTACGTACCGGTCTTTAAAAAGATTAGTTCAAAAATAACAAATTGTTAATGAATCGCCCATCACTAGTCAGACTGTCAAATAAGTACCGCTACTTCCAACGATTTAGGAACATAGACAAATTATTGAATTTTGTCTGTGTTCCCCTTTAACCCTTTGCCATTTTGGATAACTATAACTCAGATGAAGCTCCAGATTGAAAATTGAGTACACAGCCACAGTCAGGCATGTTTGAGTGATATTTGAACATTCTCTTACATTCTCTAAAAATGTGTTTATAGTACATTAAATATCAGCATATTACAAGTGCTGTTATTTTAACAACTCTGCAATTGGGGGCAGTTGTGACCATACTCATGGTTGTTTGCTAGGGTATCATAGTCACGGATGGTGGGTGGGCAGTAACGTAGCCCACTGCCACTCCAATGATTGTAAGTTCGATTCCAGTGTGAGGGAAGTATCTTTTTTTGTTTTTATTGCTTTCATAACATTTCTGTAGACAGGCAATTTGTAAATATCTATTTTTTTAATGGTAACTCTAAACTTAACCACATTAATTTGTTGCCTACCCTTTACCCTAACCTTAAACCTAACCTTAACCTCAGTAATATGATTTCTAACCTTAACCCAAACCTTAAACCTAACCTCAGTGTGATGTCTAACCTTAGCCCTAAATGTGAAAATGTAATTCAGAATGATATGCTTTTAATAGTCACTATGTCATCACTATGAAATATACCCTGATCATGTAAGATGTACTGATCATGTGAAGCTGCTCAGATCGATTATGTTAGATCAACATAGCAAAATGTTAACTTAATTTTGTAACTTAATAGTGGAGATGTTGCCACAGAATGTAATTCATATTTTTTAATACACAGCAGTTCCTTAAACATATTTTTTGAGGTTGCTAAAACACTGCAATGCTCCTACTAATATTGGAGAACAAAAATGACTTTCAACAATGTTCAAAGTTCTCTAACATGTTGATGTTTTTTCTTCATGAAATGTTGTGTTTTTACCAAACATACACGTAGAAAGTTAAACCAATTACAGCTCAAACACCAGCATTGAATTTCAGGGGATCGATCGCCATTGACTTTCTAAGATCGTAAGGTCAATGAAATGACATTTGCATGTGGATGCTACAATTGATTGGAGAAAGCTTGGTACAAACCAATTCTCCTTGGTGCAATTGGAGATGCACAGCTTCCTGTACAGATTTGGAATATGTTTTCAACTTAGTCAACACTGCCAGTGCTGGAAACCTGTATGGCTTGACACTAAGTCATGTATATTAATGATATTATATCAGTCAGCAGCATAACACATACACAGTATTATTTTTGCTAAACTAAAAGTTGCAAAAGAAGAATAATTTGAGCTCATGGTTAAGATTGAGATCAGATTAATCCAAATTTCATTAGAAACTAGAAAAACGTTACTTTGCAATCAAAATTATTCAAACCCCATTCAAATCAGGGGTAATGTGAAAATGTACAGACTTTCAGTTGTTTGCAATTTACAAAACAAACAAAACAAATGTAAATAGCTTTTATAACACAATGAATGCACAGTGATGTTCTGGGGGTGCTTTTCATCATCTGTCACACAATGTGTCAGCAGTGTGTGGAAGGAAAGATGGAATAAGTATCAGGAAATCCTAGGAGAAAAAGTAATGGGGGTCATTGGACCTTCTAACAGGACAATGATCTCATGCATATCTCAAATTCCACCAAGGCTTGGTTGCAGAAGAACTCCTGGAAGATTCTACAGTGGCCATAACAGTCACCTCACTTGAATCCCATAGAAATCCTCTGGTGGGATTTGAAGAAGGCGTTTGCAGCACACAAACACCAAGAATATTATTAAATGGGCTAAGATTGCTCAGGAACGCTGCCAGAGGCTGGTGTCTGTCTATACTTGTTTTTTTCTTTGGTGTTTGCGTCAGTTTAGGAACACTTGTGATTAACAGTCTTGTTTTTTTCTTGTTTCTATTTATTGTTGAATGGTTTATTTGATCACTTTGTACAGCACGTTGGTCAGCAGTGTCGGTTTTTAAATGTGCTTTGTAAATAAATTGACTTGACTATGCATCTCATTTGCAGCAGATCATAACAGCAAAAGTGTGCTCTACTAAGTACTAAAGATGCTTGCCATGAAGGGGTTAAGTAGTTTTGAGACTGGAGAAGTCATTATCAGTTGCATTTTCAGTTGAATTTGGGGAAACCACTTGATGTATTTGTTGTGTTGAGCTATTTCAATTGTTTTGATTGATTTGTTGATTGTATGTCATGTTTTTGTGCCACATGTCATGATTTGTGCCACATGTCAACAAAAGCACCAGACTTAACTTGGAATTTCAGGACTAATTGAGGAAGCGTAATTAGTCTATTTGATGTTAATGCACCTTTAAACAGTATATCCAGGCCAAAACAGGAGGTTGAAACCATTATTTTGTTATTTGCAGTTAAAATATTATTTTGCTCTATATAATCCTTTAGCATATAATTCAGATTCATAAAAATATATAAAGTTGAACATAATATGCTACTGGGCTGTAAATGAAGGGTCTATGACACTGTTTTCATATTAAAGCAATGGTTAAGAAGCGAGCGGTTGTGATATGTGGCCAGAGTAACAGGGCTTGGAGCTATTCTTATGCATGATACAACGCCTGAATACAGCTCGTAGCCACAAACTGCTGGCCATATTCCACAAATCATGAGGTGCCTTGTTGCTATAATTAACCAGTTACCAACACAATTATAGCATTAAAAATATTTTTGTCTATACCCATGGTATAGTCTAATATATCACAGCAATTAGCCAATCATCACACTTATGATTCACACGACCCTGTTTATACCAAACAGTTCACTTGCACTACCCATTAAAATCTAATTGCCATTAAATCTCCATAATTTATGCCACAGTTCAACAAAAATGTGATTTCTGAACAAATCATTCACGTAATCGATAACGTTTTTGAATTGACTTTGATCCATCCCAAAAATCTTCTCAAATATGAAAAACATGCTGACCTAGCAGAAATAGATATTTATAATAGAGGTCTCCAAATCTTTATTTGGTCATGAGTATATAATGTAAAAAACATAAAAATGTTGTCAGCTAATCTTTTTTTCACTTTAATTAGGCAAATTATTCTTTGATCATTTCCCTTGCAACAATTTCCTAGGTTCTACTGTATATGCCCAAGTGAAAGTGCTGCAGTACCTGTTTTGTCTACCTGTTTTCATGGCGATACGTGGGTAACCTTACGTAATGGAAATTTTGCCGCATTACATAGACAGACTTATGAATATGGCCATTCAAATGTAAACTTTTGTATGTATTGAATCACCGTTCTACGAAAAACTTTTCCAAGAATAATAGACCAATCGGTTACAATTTAGGCTACTTAGGAACATTAAGTTCAGGCATAACATTCTAGGGTATTGAGGTTAAGGTTAGGGTAAGGGAAGGTTAAGGTTTGGGTAAGGTTAAGGTAAACAGACTTTATTTATTTTTCACAAAAGTACGAGGTATTACATTTCCGTGACTCCGGAAACGTACACATGTAATGTATACAAATTTCCTGTTTTGTAAGATTTATTTACATATCGCGAGGAAAACAGTCTGGTTTTGTCAGTAAAAAAGGGGTTACCAAACAACCCGAAGGGGTCCTAAAAAAGATAATACTCAAGTATTTCAGTTGATATTTTGAAGTATATTTATTGATTTAGGATACGTTTTACCATATCTAATTCCCGCCAAGGAATTATTTCTTAATATATTTTGCTGTATTTTATATTTTCAGTGGCTTGAAATGTACCTCAATCCCTGTTCAATTCTCTAAAATGTGGAGTTATAAATGGTACTTAAAAATAATTCTGGTTCATATTTTACTTTAATAGACACAATATCAAAAACCTAAAGCAGTTATTGCAGCAAAACATAGCTCAATCAAATATAACTTTTTTGTTGTGATTGTTTTTTCATCCCATTTTGCACCCCTCCAAATTGGTCATATAAAATTCCCCCTTACCCTGACTTGTTGGCAGCTCCGCAACTTCTTGGACAGATGCAGGATGGTGAAAGGCGCTCACACTGCTCATCCAACACGGAAAGCTTTATTCAGCTCACGCGTAGGATGATTACACTCACCAACCATACTTCCGCAATTGAATTTACAGGCGTCTGATCTGCACACAAGGAGTCAAGTGGAAAGAAATCACAAGCCATTTTACACTGCCCCGTGCTGGGGGTTCCTGGAAAAGTTGGACAAGCCATAGTCAGCATGAAACCACTGACTGTCATGACGTGTCCTGCATGGCAGCAACTTAGCCTTCTACGCCACACGGACCTACCAAATAGTAATGTTTAATATTAATTTTAAATTGTTTTCATTTATTTTGGAATATATTAACCAATTGAGTCAAATAGAACAATGATTTTAGAAATAGTGACTTTTAAAAGGCACTGTATTTTAAATACTATTAGTAAATAATTGACAAATAGTTATTTTAGTTTTCTTAGTCCATCTCAAGGCCCCCCCGGCAATTCTCTGAGATGCCCTTGGATGGCAGGACCACCCTGTTGAGAACTGCTGTTCTACAAACCCCTGCGGAACTGCAGATCTAAGAAAAGATGAATGGGCCCCCTTTTCATGCAAAGATGAAAACGTATTTACTCATGCCTGCTGTGAATGTGATTTAGTTTTAGTTTTGTAAGTCATCAATGTTTTGTTATTGTACAACAACGCTTGAAGGCTGGTGATGGAATACGTATTAGTACAAATAGTACAAAACATAGTGGGAATTAGTATGCTACTATGTAGATAATATACCCTTCTAGTCAATCAAGATTTGCATTGTTCCAGTGTCCCAGATCTCATGAGATGCCTAATTCCCAACCAGGGGACCATAACATAACGCTGGGTTGCTCATGGACCTGTACTGTCAAATAGTGTACACCTGTCAAAAAACATCTACCTGTACTATACATCATTGTGTGATTTGATTGGTTCAAGCATGCATTATAGTCTCAACAGAATGATGAGACAATCTGTGTATTGAGGTATCTGTGATAAAATATTTCAGACAAAATATCATTACTGTATGTGCACGTCCACCATCTATTGTATTTTACTTTTTTTTTTTACCTGGCACTTGCACCTTGAGAGTTGTGGGATAAATTTTGAGGATGAAAATTGGGGACACACAATGGGTGGACTCCTGTTGTCACTTTGTTTAAAGGTTGCTAGATGATGACATGGTAAGGCAACCCTCTGACATCCCAACCCCCCACACTGGATAGTACTGAGCCAAACTTCTACAAACGTTCCAGCCACTGCTGTGATAAAGATTCAATCACCTGTTTTCAATGATGCAGCTGCATTGTCAGACAGTGACTTAGACCACACTGAACAAAAATATACCATTGATCCAACTTAAAAAATTTAGAGCAATGCATCACATATATTTTTTATGCTTACCCAACGTAAAATAAATACATTTGTTCAACCTGTGATTATTAGGTTGTCTCAGTAAATGTAGTTCAATCTGGTTTAATGTCACGACTCCCAGGGACTGGACGGGAGTCGTGGCATTGGACTGAACTGATTAATGGATTTTTTGGTTATGTGGTTTTATGTTTTCTGTTGTGGATTTTGAGTTGCTTATGGTTTGGCGCACCACCGGGTAGATTATTACGCACGTGTGGGGAGCTAGATGATTATCCCTACATCTTTTGGGGTTTAGCAATTACGGCTATATAATCATTGGTGTCTGAGAAGGCGGTGTGCATCATTTTGAGTGGATTCTCCTGTCAGTGAGGGTGAGTTCCCTGTAATGGGTTTTAGTATTGTCATGGTATGAGGATTTATAACGGAGTCTTGTTGACACATCCAGCCCAGGGTGGGCTGGAAAGGACACATGAACTGAGATATGGACTCATGATTTATTGCATATGTTTATGTTATTTGTGGGGATATTTGTGGAGTATGTATATTATGGGATTATTGTTGTGTATGCGCCATCCTCTGTCCTATTGGGGTTATTATGTCTTAGTCAGTTTTGATTGTGACTGGTTGGCTTTAATTGGTAATTGCTTCCAGCTGGTCTTCTCTCGATTTAATGCCCGGTGGAGCAGAGGATGACAACAGTCATTAATGTATTGTCACCGTGATATGCTGACGTCTGAGGGAATTTACTAAAAGCAAAAGGTGCATGGTATTATGTTAGCTTGAGTGTTTAGGCATATGCTCTTTATTATAGGTTTGATTGCGTTTTATGGTGCGATAGAGCACAGTGCTGGATAGAGTCGTTGTGCACTCCGAAATGTGTTCTTGTAAGCATCAGTATTCACCTATGGTATACCTTGATGCTACCTCGTTACATTCCGCCATCACCCTGCTGTTATCTGTTTCCCGGACTTGTCTACATAAAACTACAAACCATCTACCCGCCTGGGTCTCCCTTCCTCTCCACACACCTGAATCTTGACACTTGTTGATTCAGCTGTCTGCTCTTTAGCTTCTGTGTCTATGCCGCGATAGAGCATAGCATCCAAATATATATATATATATATATATATATATATATATATATATACGTTTTGCACTCCTGCACTGTCAGTTGTGTAAAGCGTATGTTCTGTTTCTGTTAATGCATCATTAGAGCTTAGTAGTCAGCTATATATATATATATATACTCGTTGTGCAACTCCAAGTCTTTGATGTCGTTAGTCCCTCTCGTGCTACGTTGTCTATGTAAATGTATTTTTTAAGTTAATCATCACAGCCGTTCATCACATTTTAAGTTGAGAAAAATGTAAATCATCAAATGAATCACATTTGCATAACTCCCAGCATGCCATAAGATACCACTTTAAGTGTTTACAGTTTTTGCACCACACTGACGGTCACTTCAACATTGTGTTTTTACAAATTAGAATATCCAACTGGTAGAACATCCAGCAGGTGTAATAATTTATCACCCATAGCTTGCATTGGAAAGAACTGCAATGGTGAAATACTTCTGTTTCACAAGATTAGCTAAACTACATGGACGGAAACACTCTTCTCAGTAATGTTTGAAATAAATTAAACCACTTACAGTTTGAATTAAGTTTGAAAGGTAAAGATTACAATTATCCTTTAACAAACTACTCAATACATGAATGCATTAAGCAGAACATACATTAAAACAAACCATTCTTAAAAAGAAAATGTGCAGAAAAGCATGCTGGGAAATGTCTTTTTAGCGAATATGTCGTAACCTACAAATTATGCTTTGCGTCCAGGCAAAATCTTTAGGGTTTGCGCTTCCCAGGCAATTTTTATTTTGTCTAAATTAAAAACAATAGGTTATACAATTAACTTGTATTATTTTAACTGAATGGAATGAGAATAAATGCATTGGATGAACAACCACTTGTAATATGATTTTCAGTGCAGTCTACCATTCATAACATGACAAATGTTGATATTTGTATATGTATTATCATTACTCATTACTCGTTTTACATTTTATACACCACATAATTGTGAAAATAGCATTTATTTAACAATACTAATTTCTCTACTTAGATTCACAGTATTACCATCTGAGAGTTGAGTTCTTTTTCTGTTAGACTGTTTGTATACTAACCAATCACATGACCTACAGACAAATGTGATCTAGAGAGTCGCCATGGAATATCGTGATGATCAGTGTATTACAAGCGGGTGTGATGTGTGTGTGACTGAATAATGTGTGCTTGTGTGCATACTCACATGTGCATTTGTGAGTGGGAGACAGAGAGACTGACAGTAGGCTTATATTTTCCGCGTCTGATCGCCAATCCATCTGTATCTGAGAGAGAGACGCAGACAAACTTTTGCCTCAGAGACAGGGGTGGGGGATGTGGAGGCCATCAAGCCTGACTGACGCTGACTCTGTCCAAATGTAATTCCTTAATGTACTCCAAGAATCAAAGATCTAATAAGGAGTGGAAGGATCTCTACAATAATGAAACTCAGTCAGCTTTTCAGCAGCCGGCAACTGGAGGGCAAGGACTGAGGGCTCAGCGGACTCATGAATTAGAGAGTCTGAGCCTGACACACACTGCTCCAATGGTTGGAAACTGCCAATAACCATCTTCATTTACGACCAGGCCTGCCTTGCACAGTCAGAGGGAAATAAGCAGTGTTCTAGTCCACCAGGATGGAGTCATCAAGGCGTCAGTGAAGCTGTGCAGTACAGTAGACAGTAGCTCTCTGTAATTGGTGTAAGCTGCTGTGGACCATGACTGTCTATCTATTTGTTTGGTGTCTCTGGGTAGCAGCATTTCAGAAAAGGAGGAAATGGGATGTATGGATCTTCAGGGGATTCGTTTTTAAGGATCCAGGCATCTTGCGTGAGACGAGTTAAACTGAGTCATAGCAGTTTTCTTTAACGATTAAATGCAACCACGCAGGATTGTTCTGTAGCTGATTATGAACTTGCTGTAGACTTGTGTTAAGAGTACGAAAGCTCTGCCCTGTTGCCATAGCAGCCGAAAAATAATAGTCACAGTTGGCTATGTTCTTTGTCAGTAATACCTTGCTTTATTTGTTGTCACAAGGGTGCATTACATATTTTTTTATTCTGATTATTTGAGACAAATTCAGTGTAGCAATTAAGCCATATTTGAGCACATTAACCTGTTTGTCATTGTATAATGAATAGAGGCTCTGCAGGGAACATCCAATGCCTCCCACACACGCTTTCTTATCACGTTTTGACAAGATGTCATGCCATGCAGAACAACAGTTCCAATATGAAATTGTGACAGTTTACAGTGAAATGATCTGTTCTTCTTTTATAAGTCTTAAAGAGTATACAATAGATTTACTTGTGTGACTGTGAAGAGTTTCTCTTGGCGAAATGCAATGTGATAGCTTTTGCTCTCTTTCCTGTCCCAGGTTTGAATGCAAATAGCTGGTATAGCCAAGAGGAGTTTTGTTTTTATGAAACCATCTGACTGTATTTAATTACCTCTGGTTGGCTCATCATTCTGCGGAAATCCATGAGTCCTTTGTTAGACGTAATAAGGGCTGAATTCAGTATAACCCACCTTGCAGTTTCTTGCTGGTTAGATACTCAGAAGTAGATTTTCTTTTCTGCTTCTAGTCTAGTGCGTCTTCTACTACTGGTAATACTAGTGGTACAACTAATGTGTGTACTAGTACAACTAATACTGTACCTCTCGTACTTCTACCACAACTAAGCTAGTACTGCTGCTACTACTGCTGCTTCTACTATCACTACCAATAACACCAGTAATACTACCCACATTACCACTAACTACTACAATAACTATATTAATACTTCTAATCCTACTACTGCTGCTTCTACTATCACTACTAATAACACCAGTAATACTACCCACATTACCACTAACTACTACAATAACTATATTAATACTTCTAATCCTACTTCTGCTGCTTCTACTATCACTACTAACAGCACCACTAATACTACCCACATTACCACTAGCTACTACAATAACTATAGTAATACTTCTAATCCTACTACTGCTGCTTCTACTATCACTACTAATAGCAGCACTAATACTACCCACATTACCACTAGCTACTACAATATCTATAGTAACACTTCTAATGCTACTATGGCTGCTTCTACTATCACTACTAATAGCACCACTAATACTGCCCATATTACCACTAGCTACTACAACTACTATACTACTTTTACTAATCCGACTACTGCTAAAGTCATCTGACTAGGCACAAGCCAGTCTTGAGAAGCGAGACAGAGAGTGAATCAGGGATGCTGCTGCTGACAGCAACTTTACCATCCAACAATGATTCATTGCCTTCACGGCCGCAACTTCAAAAAGCAACTCGGGGCCAGCCAAACGACACGTTTGTGCTACAACCTGGTACAAAAATGTGTACAGTGCAAAGGAAAAACACACATGGCCAAACACCTAAATGACAAGCAATGTTACAGTGTTTTGCGAAAGTATTCGGCCCCCTTGAACTTTTCGACCTTTTGCCACATTTCAGGCTTTAAACATAAAGATATGAAACTGTAATTTTTTGTGAAGAATCAACAACAAGTGGGACACAATCATGAAGTGGAACGAAATTTATTGGATATGTCAAAATCTTTTAACAAAATAAAAAAAACTGAAAAATTGGGCGTGCAAAATTATTCATTTTTTGCCATTCTAACACCTGGATATGTTTATTTGTGAACCATTCCATTGTAGATTTTGCTTCATGTTTTGGATCATTGTCTTGTTGGAAGACAAATCTCTGTCCCAGTCTCAATCTTCCAGAATGGTCCTGTATTTGGCTACATCCATCTTCCCATCAATTTTAGCAATTTTCCCTGTCCCTGCTGAAAGAAGCAGGCCCAAACCATGATGCTGCCACCACCATGTTTGACAGTGGGAATGGTGTGTTCAGGGTGATGAGCTGTGTTGCTTTTACGCCAAACATAACGTTTTGCATTGTTGCCAAAAAGTTCAATTTTGGTTTCATCTGACCAGAGCACCTTCTTCCACATGTTTGGTGTGTCTCCCAGGTGGCTTGTTGCAAACTTTAAACGACACTTTTTATGGATATCTTTCAGAAATGGCTTTCTTCTTGCCACTCTTCCATAAAGGCCAGATTTGTGCAGTATACGACTGATTGTTGTCCTATGGACAGATTCGCCCACCTCAGCTGTAGATCTCTCTCTTCATCCAGAGTGATCATGGGCCTATTGGCTGCATCTCTGATCAGTCTTCTCCTTGTATGAGCTGAAAGTTTAGACGGACGGCCGGGTCTTGGTAGATTTGCAGTGGTGTGATACTCCTTCCATTTCAATATTATCGCTTGCACAGTGCTCCTTTGGATGTTTAAAGCTTGGGAAATCTTTCTGTATCCAAATCCGGCTTTAAACTTCTCCACAACAGTATGTCGGACCTGCCTGCTGTGTACCTTGTTCTTCATGATGCTCTCTGTGCTATCAATGGACCTCTGAGACTATCACAGAGCAGGTGCTTTAATACAGAGACTTGATTACACACAGGTGTATTCTATTTATCATCATTAGTCATTTAGGTCAACAATGGATCATTCAGAGATCCTCACTGAACTTCTGGAGAGTTTGCTGCACTGAAGTTGAGAGATGTTAATCCATACAGAAATCTAATTTATGGCCATATATCTATAAAAACTGTAAATTAACATATATGTAAATTGCATATTTAAATGTGACATCCCATATGGAAATCTAACATATATCCCCATATATAAGAATAATCATAACATATATTTTCAAATATATGACCATATATTTTTATCTTTTATCACAAAATGTGGAAATATGTCTCATATATAAAACTGAAATCTTTGGTATATTTCAACATATATTTCATATACTGTATGCATATATGTAAGTATATATACATTTATGGCTATATATTAAATTTCTGTATGGGATACATTTAAAAAAGATTTTACGAAAAATTTCATTGACATATGTCATACTGTATCTCTACTTATCATCACATATACTGTATATAACATCAATATCCCACACATAAGCATTCATTCCTGTTTAAATTTGTAGACTATAGGTGAATTGTTAACTGACATAAGGCAAGAGTAAATGTAGCAGTATTTCTATATTATTTATTTACATAATGTCATATTTACATTGACAGATATTATACAGTACATCACTTGTACACACTGTAAACCATAGGTAAATGCAGATATGGATGTCAAATCTGGAAATGTATGTCACATATATAAAAAATTCACATTTTTGTATATTTTGACATAAATGTACATATGTGATGATTTACCCACCATACATGCTGATATAGGACATATATTAGAATTCTGTATGGGGTAAACTTTCATGGCAAGTGTAGCTAAGCTCATGCACATAACACGTCATTGGATCTAACGGTAATAATGCCACCAACTGTTCAGCTGCAGGAAGTCAAATCAACGGTGATATTATGTCGTTTTATAAACATAAAAATGAGTCAGTTTGTCACACAAGGTTATAGTAACTATAGTTTCCGCTATGTAAGATAACGTTCTGTCATTGATTTTATTTTCCTGTCCAAGAGCCAGGAACACTGATCTCACAGGACATTGTGAATGGGACATTTCAAGTCTACACTACACTGCTGTTAATAAACATTACTGTATATACTGTATACAGTAAATACAATATTGTTTTTATTATTTTAGTAATTCTACAAACATTGATACATTTTAAAATGAATCCCAATCAATACACTATCTTTTATTTTCTTGCAATGGTTTCAATATTTCTCTGAGTATTGAGTATTTGAATAATAAACACAATGATTGTATTGTGTCACCACCATTGCTAATATTATTATTACCATCACCACTAATACAAATGCACTCCCTAAATGAAGTGTGTGCATTGTATACATTGCAAAGTCAACTTTAATAGAATTTCCTATAATTTAATTGTAGTCCCAAAAGGCAGGCTTATACAGCCTTGAATTTGATACTTTAATCAGACACTTTAAGCAAAGAGACAAGCAGGGCATGGGCTAAAAATGAGAGGGATAAACTGTTAAAATACACACCAGAGCACTATAGCTGTAAGTGGTGAAGAGAAGGTATATCCAGAATATGAAGGGAATGAGTTATGGGGATGTCTTGGTGACAGTAATCCGCTTTGCTTCACAGAGCCGGTCTATAAGACTCTGAAGAAAGGTTCACTGAAGTAAGGTTCTTCTTTCAACCGGCCATCTGCATCAGTGTGCGTTTTTGCATTGTGGTGGGGGGGAGGGGGGTTTATCCCCACCCTTCAGCTGCTGAGGGCCTGAAATATTTAACGAGGACTGCACTATTTTTGGAATTGTGCTCTGTTTGTTTTGCAGCTTATGTAATAACCTGTTTGTGTTTCAAACCATCGCACATGGCAATGTTGAGTGTACGTATGCCATTCTCAGACAAACACTCACTTGGCAAACTGAGGCCAAGTGTGTGTTAGAAATGAGTGGGATGCTGCCATTGTCAACATGACGCAAGGTTACTTTGAATGACGCAGGGTTTAGGAAGGTACAGTATGCTAATCCACGTGATTTAACGTGAAGGTATTTTAGGATGGTTTGCCCTTTTAGGGGATCAGTTTGACTCACTGTTTCGGGCTCCGCTGCTCAAACTGTTTTGTACATTAGCATTGAAATCCTTTGAAAGCAATTCATTAACATTAAATGTTTTTGAACTTATGTTCTAGCCCAAATGCAAAGACAACGTAAGTTCACACTGAAATAATCAGTTAATCATTCATAGCATCGTATGGCCTAAGGTGGTCCAGAAAGATACATCACTGCCTCAGGTTTACCGCTCCAGCGTCGGTTCAAATCTGTGTCAATGCTCCATCAGCAAAACACACTTTCCCCACTCTGTCTATTACAGCATACAAATGCCAAAAAATGCATGTATAATAAAATATTCTAGTGGTCTGGACTTATCCAGTGGCCTCTAGTGCTTTTAGTGCACATGTTTCACTGTAGCATGTGTTGTATTAAAGGTTAATATTATTAAGTTAGAACAATATTATGGGGTGACAGTTTACCTGCTGGTAAGAGCATCTCACTAGTGACTAAATGGCTGATAGAACAAATGTGTTCCAAGGGAGGAAAAGCGGTGAACTGATGACAGGGTCCATGTGGTCTGATCCATCAGACAAGCCACTGTAGCTCAAATTGATCAAAAATGTAATGCTGGTTCTGATAGAAAGGTGTCAGAAAACACAATGCATCGCAGTTTGTTGCGTACCAAACTTACCAAACTTAAAAACAGACTTCATGAGGGTGACGTGAGGGCCCAACGTCCTCTAGTGGAACCTGTGTTCACAGCCCAGCACTGTGCAGCTTGATTGGCTTTCGCCAGAATTGGCAGGTCTGCCAGTGGTGCCCTGTTCTCTTCACAGATCAGAGCAGGTTCACACTGAGCACGTGATAGACATGAAGGATCCTGGAGATGCCGTGATGAACGCTACGCTATGCGGCCTGCAACATCATCCAGCATGACCTGACAAAACTGCGTTTTTATTTTTATTTTGACCAGTTGTCATTTTCTGCAAAAAAACCTCTGAATGACATATTTTATTTAGGATTTGGGAGAAATGTTGCCAATAGTTTATGAAATAAAACCAAAATGTTCATCTTACCAAACCACAACTATCAATAGTAAAACCAGAAACACTAATCATACTAATCATATCTCTTAACTGTTAACTGTTTCCAGAGCTGTATATATAATAGTCAGGAGTGATGCAGCGTGTAGGGTGCGTTTAACAATGATAAGTATAGATGCATATAAATATGTGAAGACGAGGAAGAAGCTTAGCAAGTTCAGTGATCAGAGAGCAGCTGAAACAATTGTTCCTTCAAAGAGTGATGGGAATCTGCAGTTTTAGAAATGTTTGCAGTTCGTTTCAATCATTGGCTGCAGAGATATGTGTTAAACTATCTCTAATCATACTTTTGAGTATTACAAGCCTCTCGTTGCCGTGGCTTGTCTCTAGACGCTATTGATCTCTCTCTCCGTTTCTCTTGTCCCTCTGCTCTGCCGTGAGGTGTCAGATTCTCTGACTCATGCTTCGGGTTGGAGGATGAGAGGACTGAGCAGATGAAGAGGGGAAAAGTCACTCTGCAGATAGAAACAATGACCTTCATCGAGTCAGAGCACTGAAAGAAAAGCTTGACTTAGTTTCCTTCTAACGTGCATCGTGTGCAATGTCAAAAGGTATTCAGAATGATGTACAGTGCAAATGGTATTCAGAATGATGTACAGTGCAAATGCAAGCTCTCTAATATATGTGCCATTGAGAAGGTAAGCAATAGTACCCAATAAACTACTGTTTTTGAAATCCTGGATAGAAGATTAGGACTATGTTTTTCTAAATCGACCAAGTTGAGTTGGTTTTAGAGCAGGCTATAGCACTCCTTCATACACTAGCACTGCTGTCCCCACTACAGCCAAAGTTAACATGAACACATTCTTTGACACTGTTGCCATTGGCTGGAACCAGCAGTCACTTAGGGCTAAGGGCTGACCTCACAGAAACATGGCCTCTGTAATGTCCATCAGCTATGTGGACATTTGCCTGAAGTTGCCTCACATTGTCCTCGTTTTAATAAGAGGAGGTGCATTTTCATTATTGGTCACGCTGTGGCTGCCAATACAAATGGTGTCATCACAGGAACACATGGATACTTTAACACATTTTCATCACAGATATTTAGCAAGGCATTAAAGTGACTCATTTACATTACTGACATTTTCACAGGTTTTTGTGTTACTTGATCTGCCTTGCTGGAATGGGATGAGCCCCGTTCATGATGCTTGAACGAGTGTGAACAACACACAAATGGCATGTGATGAATGAGATACTGATTTTAATGTGACCGATTTCGTCTGCATTTATAGTACAATGATACTTTCTCAAATAATAATATCACCTTATTGAATGCAATATAGGACTTACCTATTCACAAGTCAATTTTGGACACTTTACATGGATCTCATTTATGGGAATGAGAGGGGGTTGGTGAAAAGTAACTTGCCAACTTATGTTATGGTGTGGGACAAAGTAAGTATTCATTGTACCAATACCATCAGGGAATGGTTTGTTTGCCCACTGTATTTCCCATTCCGACATCCCACTGAGTAGTTCTTAACAGCATGGCCATAGAACATATTTTCAGCAGGATACCTAGACAATGATAGCAATTTGACAGTGTTTTATAGTGGACAACTATCCCAATTTCATAGGACACTGTCATTTGACAATGTTTTAGCATTTTTACTGTCTTGGTTCAGGCAACAATAAAATAACCTTTTGCTTTGGTGACAATGATTTATTCATTGATGAATTCATTTAATTTTGAAACATGAGTTCATTATTTGTATTGAGTTATCACTCTTTGCAAGTGAAATTTTAATTTTTTTATTTTATAGTGTTTGTGCATCGTAAAATTTGATTTAGTCTCAGTGTTGTGGAAAAATCAATGATTGGGTGAAGGCTGTAATACGTTTAAGAACAAGTATTTGTGGTCTGCATGGCGTAGTGGGCTAAGTCACTGCATTGCAGGACAGTCTACGTCACGATGGTCAGTGGTTCGAGCCTGACTATGGGTTCTCTGACCTGTGTGCAGATCGGGCACCTGTAAATTAAATCTCGGATGAATAGTTGGTGATAGGGTTGCCACCTTCCATGCAAAAAATTAAAATCTTGCACCTGGAAGTAAAAGCTTCTTTGGGGAGATTCTGAGGCTAACAAGGCATGATCTTTGTTAGCATTCCATAGACTCCCCTTCAGTTTAGGGTCAATTTGACATCAATTTACATCTGAAGCATTTAAAGACTATTTGTCCATTGTTTATTTCTAAAGAAACAGGATCATGTTTAAAAGTCTCCATTACCTTGTATCTCATGTTATGGCCCTGTAGAAGCCGTTTTTGTAAGAAAATGCTAACTATTGTGTCATAACCACGCGACTTAATGTCGCACAGTAGTGAAATGACTGTATAGTCCAGGAGAAGTTCCCAGGCAATTGGGGGACGTAGGGGCATACAGTCAAAATGACAAAAGAATAAATCTGAATATTTACCAAAAGTTCCTCCTGCTCCTACGCTCATGGACAACTCACGCTCTCCCTAAATTCAGATTTCTCTTGGCAAAGCTACAAGGGAATTACAACGTTTAGATCGGAAAAGTGCTTCTAATTGAATTCACTTGCTTTCCATAGGAATGAATGAAGGCTTCGTCCATTCATTTATACTGTCTATGAGCACAACAGCATGAGCAATCCTCACGGGAGAACAAAAAGAGCATTATGAACAAAGCTCTGCATAAATTGCCCTCTAAAAAAAACTGATTTGGAAGAATTTCATGGCACACTTGGGGAGACCTCACAGCCCACAATTGCACACGGATTGAAAACCTCTGGTGTATGGGACATTGATGAAAATATGGGACAAATCACGTCCTGTATTTATTCAAAACGGGATACAAGATTTAAGTGTCAAATACAGGACAATTCTGTATTTTATGGGATGGGTGGCAGCCCTAGTCAGTGAATCTAATCATCCCATACATGATCTGATTAAAGGTTTCCGTGTTGAATGAGCAGTGCGAAAAGAATCTGCGGTTCAACTACATGTGGTTGGATGAACTATGTGCACGCCCTTCGCAATCCCACAGATCTGTACAAGGAGTGGCGGAATTGGGAGGGCAAGAAAATTTAGAAAAAAAGTATTTGTAGCTTGACCTATATAGTTTTTACATATATCTTCCATTTTCTTCCTGAACTTTTGGAACAATGCTTAGCATTGATTAACCTATAAATCAACATATATACAGGTCCTTCTCAACAAATTAGCACATTGTGATTAAGTTCATTATTTTCCATAATGTAATGATAAAAATTAAACTTTCATATATTTTAGATTCATTGCACACCAACTGAAATATTTCAGGTCATTTATTGTTTTAATACTGATGATTTTGGCATACAGCTCATGAAAACCCAAAATTCCTATCTCAAAGAATTAGCATATTTCATCTGACCAATAAAAGAAGTG
>JACXGM010013729.1:0-15525 GCA_016801145.1 Umbra pygmaea | reverse complement strand
GCCCTCATGTTATAGGCCATTGCGAAGTGAAAGGGAAAAAATAAACCACTTAATAGCAATGTGCTGTATATAATTCATTCGTAATTCTGAAATGTAATTTGCAATATGGGGTAGTTGCGATGCAGACATATTCATCAATAATTGCTGGTTCAACAATTCACTGAACCGGGTGGTTATACCATGAACACTGCTAGTCACACTATAGAATTTGCGTACACGAAGTCAGACCAGACGTGAGATTTTATCGCAGCCTACGATCACGTTCAAATTGATAAATCCGCTGCTTAGCGTATGAATCGCCGTACGCCCGTCGTACGCCTGTTTTAGTTCGTACGCACGTTTCATAAATGAGGGCCAGTGAAACTAGTCCGAGTAGAGCTTTCAGTCATTCTTAACTTAACTCCTGTTAATGAGTCAGACCAGTGCTCTACTTCAACACCATCAGTTGAGTCTGATACTCCAAGATCATGTGATCAATACTCTGCTGATGAGGGTTGTTCAGATAGCTCAGTAGAAACAAATTTGTTGTCCCCATCACCTGTGTGCCATGTTGACCCTTGGCCTGCTTGCTTCATAATAACAAAGTTCTCCCATGATGTGGAAATGATTCTTCAAGCAGCAAACAAGTTTTATCATGATAGTGGTGCACTCTTTCAAAACACAAGTGTGAAATCTGATACACTGCAGGCTGTCACATTGGCAATATTCACCTGTACAGCTTATCCCACAGGTTTCCAAATACAGGAAGTTGCACAAGGTCTTGTACAGAAATATCCATGCCTCAATGAACCTGGATCATTCTCAGCATTGTATTTTTGGAAACAGAGCCTCAAGTATAAGATGCAGAATTATTACACCAAGTTGAGAAGCCGTGGACATGCCCTGAGCTTGAGGTTAACTCTTTAAAAAGGAAGCAATTAGTTAACAAGGCCCCTGTCAAGAATACAAAGAGACCCTAAAAAGCAAAGGTGAATTATCTGCCTCCCCATCCATTTGGGGAAAGTGAAGAAAGTCTGGAGAAGGACAGACTTGACCTTCTTTGCGAAGTAAAATAGAAAAATAACCTGTTTTGTTCAGTGAGGCTCGGGTAAGCAAGTTCAATCTATCAAATTTTTTACATGGCCATTTTAGAAAGATTATGTTTTTAAACATTTTAGAGGTTTTACTTTTGAGATGAAAAGGGGACATCATGCATGCTCACATTACATCATACACACACACACACACACACACACACACACACACACACACACACACACACACACACTAACAGTAGGCGGCATCACTGCAGCATGAGATGCCACACTGCAAAAAAGGGGTGTCTAAAAACAAGATAATTTCACTTGACAAGATTTCTTGAATTAAGTTTGAGTTTGTTAATTTTAGAATTAAGATTATAGTGTAAAGTTGAACACTTAAAATAGAAAGAATCACTGTTAAAACAAGATAGATTTAAAAGTGTTAAATAATTAATTATTTTTATCTTTGTAAGAGCCAAATAATATGCAGTGCAAGCTTTAGTGCAGTGGAGTCCACGCTCTTTTAGTCAGGTTGACTCACCATTGCACACACAGGTATACACAATTATGGATCTGTTGTAATATTATATCATTATAGGATGGCCATATTCTTTATAGTCAATTATGATTTGCTGGTCCAATTGGTTGATATGACTGATGGTCTGCTCCCTGGTCCTATCCAAAAGAAATTGTTTTTTTGCCACTCAAGTGAAAATAAATGAATTTGAGCACAGACAAGTAAAAAGGCACCAGCACGAGATGTCCGAGGGACCGAAGTATTGTGCTGGATTGGACAATCAGACTTTAGAAAGCTGTGACATCTACTGTTGGTCTTGTTCTGTGTCCATACAACTGTCTACCGTGGGTTTTGTTGGCATGATTCGTTGTGCATGATACGCCAAAGTTAATTCATTGAGTTACTGCAGTTGTAGGCCTTATATGCCTGCCATGTTATTAAATAATCAATTTTCATAAGTTTGAAATATTCTATATTATTATTAGCACTTATTCTGTTTTTGAGCAATTTTTTCCAATAGAAATGTATTAAATTTCCCTATTTTAATCGTTAAATGCCGTTTTCTCAAAATTAGTTTTTTATAATTACACTTAGCAGTTTTCTGAATATATTTACAGAGGGATTTGTTGATAAATCATTCCCGGCCTGATTTGTGTGACATTTAATCCAAAGAATATGTCGAAAATCGATATTTTAAGGCTATGGACAGTTTATTTTGATTTCCTAGGTAATGAAAGCAGATATCTTGATAACTTGTGTATGTATTCAACTGAGGAAGTTTCATTGTGATATCTATTATTTAAAAAATGTACCCTTTTCACCTGTAGTGTCTCGCTGTTTTTAAGCAGTGTATTTGGATTTGAAAGATGATTGTACTATGTATTTTCTTTCATCTTTTGCCAGATTCACTGTGTACACTTATTCTAAATTATTTTTATACATCCACACATTTCCAAGTGTTTCCTTTCAAAAAATATCAAGCACATGTATCTCCTTACTTCAGGTCCAATATAACAAGAGGTTACATTTGGGTATGTTTTTAGGCAGAAATTGAGTTTCAGGGCTGGATCCTCAAAGGTACAATATTTAGTTTTTAGATGCTAGGGGTCTCTCAATCAAAACAATAACAAAAGACGTACTTTGCATTAAAAAAGCAACAATAACTATACCTATAGTGTATATATATTTTAGTTGTGTACTTACATTATCCTAAATGTTTTCACCAACTTTCAAACCCAGAGAAATTTGTAATATAATTTGAAGACACGGGATGTTTCATTTTGTCTATGGCGTCATATACAGTTAATGTTGACTCCTCTATTTAGTCTAAGTTCCAGGGAACAGCCATACATAACGTGAATAAAGCTATGTGTCCGAAACAGACATCTAGGCATATGGAGAGAATAAGTACTTTTCAGGAAACGTGAATTCATCAACATGTAAACTTTCTATTGATAAAAAAGACTGTTTGTAATCTGTAGATATATGAGATAAGGGACTGTTCTGTATTTATGGAATGGACCAGCGGAGGAAAATAGGGGAGGGTCATCTCTTTTTATTCTTTTTTGAGGGGTGTGTCACTCAACATTTTTTAGTCTAGTCCAGAGCCATAGAGAGAGAGAGTTGCGTCAATGGAGGGTAAAAAATTATAATGTCACGTGGTATGGTCACGTGGTTAATGCGTCTCTACAAAGTTACAAGCGTATGATTTTTTTGAAGTCTATGGGAGCAGATGTAACAAAAGCGATTTTTGGTATGATCTATTATATGAAAGCTGTTTCAAGTGCTGTAAATTAATTGTTAACTGTTGAAGTTAGCTAGTTTTCCTCAAACATTTAAATTCGTTGATTTTATAAACTTACGCTCAATAACGTCAGCTAAAATGTGTCTGCAATGCAGGTTTAAAAAGTAATTTGGATTTTAAAGTTATTACATCAGTAAGGAGCTGATGAAACGTTGCTTCTCTACGGCGACACGGGTAGTATCTCAGTTTGTTTGGAACTGTTGAGGGTCTCCATGATCCGCCATTGCTGTAAAAAAAAACTTACTGATGAAGTAAACGGAGTTGACGCAACTCTCTCTCTCTATGGCTCTGGTCTAGTCTAAGCAGGGTCACCCAACTGTTGTATTCATGAAAACAGTCAAATTTAAAAGTGGCTTGTTTGGTGCATATTTTTTCTTGTAGGTCTCAGTCTCAGCCCCCCATCGCTAGCAGATGGGTGTGACCCAACAAAACATTGCACCATCCCACACCCAAATTGACTGTCGTCTGAGAAATTGAGTTTGGGGTAATGTTCAGCATCGGCAGCTTTACCTATATGCTAAAATATACAATGACTGAGGAAGCCTAGTGACGAGTCCATAGCAACAATGCAATTCATGTGTTGAATTTGTGATTTGTTATACCAGCCATGTGCACAGATAGACCTCAGGGGGAGCTTGACCCCTGCCCTTTTCCCCTCACACTCAAAAGTGCCCTCTAGGCCAGTGTAGTATTTTTAAATAATATTTTTTATATTTTAATACTATAAGATTGTATACCAGTCACATTCTCTAAAATGTAATTTTCGTATATGGGCCTTCATCCACACCCTCTAAGAAATGGTTCGTTCCAACTTTACCTGCAGTCCAGGGAAGATAAACGATTCTCACAAGGTGAGTTGACTAATCAGTACACAGCAATGCTTGTATTTTAGATAAAAGTTTCCAGCTAGCTGGCCTATTTATGTTGTTAATGTTTTAAATGAGTAGCAAGCAATCTACAATTTGTGTTAAATACAATATTATTCACTGGACAGGAGAACTTATTTGCAACACGCAGAAGCATGCTGTGTACTGAACATCGTGCTGAAAATGAACAATGAACGGTGGGCTTTTCTCAGCTGATCTGGGTAGCTATCTTCATTAACTGGCTCTACTAAGCTAAATATTAAGAGTTGATACACAAGTTACACATCGTTTTAAAGCTGAAGTTCCCCTTAACATTGGTGTATACAATTACAAACATATGTTTTGTGGTAAATGTGACAAAATATTAAAGTGCAAATTACACAGATAGGATAGCTGTCCAACAGACAATCTCTGTTTTTTCCAGAATTAGATTATTCCATGTGCTATAAATTATTGTTTAGTTGTCAATATATGGTGCACATTAATCAACACTGCTTTTGTCTATCCTCTGCAGAAAGTCCTGCCAGCCAGTCAGAGGCAGGTACAGTAGTGCAGAAGGACAGAGTCTTTATATGAACTATAACACAATAACTACTTTGAAATTGCTTTCCTAATTTTGTTCAGTATAGATTTGGGCAAAATAGTTTGGCATAGGCGTTCAATTAATTAGACACAATGTCACAAAAAATCTGGTATTGGAAGACGAGAACCGCAGGCACTGATCATATCTTAATAATAACATACTGTAATACTATTAATATGAATATATTTGAGATTGGGGCCCAGACATATATAGGGTTGGTAAATGCTTTCAAGTCTGACTACCGAACCACTGAGCAATCTGACCCTATGTCACCTTTAGGCAGTTTGCCTATTCTAGCCTACTCATAAGTGTTTGGTCTGATCAACTGAACACAGCCTGACTTCATTATATTACTTTAATGAAAACATTCAGAACTTATTGTGTATGGTTTTGTGGCAACATTGGTAAATGGAAATAATAGACACTTGGAAAGGGTGTGTGTGTGTGTGTCTATGCATGCAAGCATATGTCCGCGTGTCGTGTAGGGTGCCCTTTTTTTAATTGAGCCCCCCAAAATGTTTGTGCACATCCCTGGTTATTACTCAGTGTGCTTTTTGAATGGTCTCAATGCTTAATTGTTAATACTAGAGTTACTCCTCCAGTAAACTGGTATTCACATGAAATGTTATTTCATGTGTATACTAGTTTACTAGAGGAGTAACTTAGTATTTGAAGTAATGCAGTAATGCAGGAAGTGTGCATTTAGTTTTCATGCTTATTGTGTTTCCACAACAATGTTAGTGAGTAAATCTACTGAAATGGCCACCATCTTGGTGGAGTGTGATGTGTAAGATAAGAAAGCAGAGGTTAAGTCATGATTGTAAAAAGACAGTGGCTGTTTTGCCAAGCTCAAACCAGTACAGAAGGCATCAATAAATTGTTGGAGGGTCATGCCCCCTTTCCCAATCACTTTGGGAGGGTCATAGAAAAATGTGTTGCTGGCGAAGGGAGGTTCAGGTCTATTTTCACTAAAGATCCCAAAACTCCTCCGGTAGCCCCTTAAATAAATAATGAACAGTCCCTAAGTTAAATAAAAATTGCTTGTTATAATAAAAGAAATAAAAGTCCTTGCCCATAAATCTTCCTGATTGGTTGTTGTCTTGTGTTGTTTTGTTTGTATTCACTTGCGCAAAACCTGTGCTCTGGATACATGTTCAATAGGATGTGTTTAACCCAAATATAGTCTCAAACCCTCGAATACTTGAGGCAGTATAGCCAACAACATTTTATTTGATATAATTCACTATCTTTAAAATGAATTTACAACGGTTATTTCATGAGCGCCATTATTCTGAAACAAAATTTGTATTTTTTCTTCACTGAAATTGCTGCTGTTAAAGTTAGTCATTATTCTCTCACACACAAACACACACATTGAAGAAGAAGAAGAAGAACACAAACACACACGTCAATGTATTGTGACAAATATTGTATTTGACTTTCATTGATTATAGTAATGTACATGGCGGCGCACCATCGATTGCCTACTGGGAAGTAGTTGCTACACATTTAAACGATCAGCAATTTCTTGCCAGCCTTTCTCTTTTGTTTGATTAATTGCTGCGGTATTCCTTTTTTGGTAATCATATGTTTCGAAAAGCAGACGCTGCTCAGTCGCGGTGAATATTGCTGCTCTTTCTTTCCCCTTATTTGCCATGGTACATTGATGAATCTATGCTCCACCATCAGGGCTTCTTAAGAATGGCGTGCGCGCGCTATTAGCTAGACTATTTGAACCTAGTTTGAATTAGTGAGATCACATGAGCTTCAACTTACAGTTATGGAACCGATTTGAGCGCAGCTGCTTAGTTCGGTTCATTCAAGTCTCGTTT
Source organism: Umbra pygmaea (assembly GCA_016801145.1). Lineage (NCBI taxonomy): Eukaryota > Metazoa > Chordata > Actinopteri > Esociformes > Umbridae > Umbra > Umbra pygmaea. The sequence continues at coordinate 8,904 of JACXGM010013729.1, read as the reverse complement.
AGGACTTTAATCTTCGCTTTTCTAAGCGATCTTTATGGAATATTGGCCATTCGAAACACAACAGCATTGAGGACTGCAGATAACTTGCAATTGCCCTCAACCACTAGCCTGGCAAGCGAGACCCACGTCAAGATGTTGGGTCTGGGAACTCACCATTGGCAGTGCTAAATCCAAGGCGCGGGATAAACGGTTGTCTTTCAAATTCCCTGTGCACGCAATAGGATAGCGCTACAACCAACCAGAGCAACAAAGAGTCCGAAGTCTCCGAACACATCTTCCTTTTGTAAGAATGACTTCTGTGCCGTTCTTTGTTATTTTCTCAAAGAAAATATTAACTCCAAGTCTACCAGAGTCGTGGCCAAAGCCGATTCGCTAGACCACTGTTCGCCAGCAGCAGCAAACATTTCTTTGTTTTCCCGTAATTACATTAAGCCCGCCTACCGACTCTATACACGTTGTGAATGGCCTGACCAGAATTTGTTTTTTCCAGCTAGCAAGTCAATGGAGAGTTGCTAGACTGACTTTAGCTGCAAATTATATTTGCTGCCGCTAGGGTGCGTCTAGATTTCTAGGCTACTCAACCACATCACTTGCCTTAATTTACAGAGTGCTGGAAACACAGATCAGTATGAAAAGGTGGTTTCAATTTCTTTATACAGGATGACTAAAGCGTTCTGTCACTATCTGATTTGGAATCAGAGGAAGAGGAACTCGATGATTTGGATAACGTGATTTGAGTAAGTTTTGTTGTCTTATTCATGTTGTTTCAGGATAGCCTGTGTTATGTTGTGAAGTCTGTAAAGAATTTAGAATGGTAAGGATTTATTTAAATTATCTTTCAGTTGCCTTTTACAATATGTTAGTTGATATAGCTGGTACAGTAGGCCAGACAAATCCTATCAGTAAATTGATAGAAACATTAACCTAGCTAATTAGGTACGGTTTAAAACATACAGTTTGAAGTACCAAACTAACACTTGTAGTTTAGAATCATCATATGATGATAAACTACCCATTTAAGCTATCTTTCAGTTCACTTTTACGTTTGTTTTTTTATTGTTGCACAAAAGCAAATGTTAGTTGATATAGTATGTAGGCCAGACAAAGGCCTATCAGAAAACTGATAGCTAGTTAGCTAGGCTAATGTTTCTATGGTTTGATACATACATTTCAAGTAGCTAACTAACATTCCTGGGGTGTTGTTTAGGAAATTAATGTCTAAACAATAGGCATAGTTGTTTGAATTCTCAGTCAGACTGTGATACAGGTAAGGCTTGTGTCAAGGTGGCTGAGCAATGTCTTGGCTAATACAATGTATAGTTGTGTTTGTGTTTCAGAATCAGTAGCAGCCATCTGGCATATCTATAAGGAAGACATTAAGACACTTGGTAGATAAAGCATTAGTTACATGTTATTTCAGTTAGCACAAACATTGATTTGATTAGTTATGTGACTGTGTTTGTGTATTCCAGGGCAATGTGCAGTTGCGCTGTCTTCATCCAAGAGGCTTTGGAGAACATTGGTGCCCCACATCTCAGAGGATCCGAGTTTTTTGACAGATGCCATGGACATCACTTGCCCTGCACCTACATCTGACGCTGGACAGAAACAATCTGTGAGAATATAGACTCCCATCTCATCCCATTCCATCACTTGGGTGAGTTCCCATTAACATACATTTTCGTAGTACATTTATAGCAGTCTCACTGGACCCCCGTGGAAATCAAACATTCACAAGGTTATAACCAAGAACACTTCTGCCTGGAGGAACAATGTGTGATAGTATTACCAGTAAGCCTTATGTCTCAAATGTTTATTAATGTAACAATGTTTTTTATACAATAAACAAAAATTGTATCTACTATTGCTGGTTTACTAGTGACAAAGAATACATTTTCTATATGTTTTTAGTGAACTAAAATGATATTTTAAATTTATTACAAATATACTAATGAATGAAATAAGTGGGTAAAATGTAACATAGTGTGACGAGTCGCAACTCTCCCTCACCCAAGAGCAGGAATACCTTGTCCCCGGTTGATCCTTACACATAGAAGTACACTAGTAGAAGTACACATTCCACTACTAATGAAATAATACTTTAAAAAATGTTCTACGGGTTTCCAAAATAAAACACTTTAGATTTACTGTTTTTTGCTTGAGAGTCAATCATCTTACTGCCTTTGTTTGACAGTTTCTTAACAGATCTTGTCATTCCCACCTAACATGGTGGGGCTAAGTCTTAGGAGGGTGTGAACAATTTTGAATAGGTGTGAATAAAGGGGACCTCTGTGGGGGTGAAATCTTTGGCAAAACTTTGAAGGGTGATTTCTCAGTTTTGCAATTCTAAGTGTGTTAACATTTGAAGCATCATAGCTTTCCAACTGTTCCTTCTATTTCAGTGTATGATATACCATTTGAAAGCTCTTAATCTGTAATTTCATAAAATGTATAAAAAAGCCTTTCTGACCATAAGCCTAGATATCCGCAGTGGGTTACATATATTTAACATTACATTACCTTGTCAGTGAATTTTTTTTCTGCCGGAGATGCTAGATCGGCAGGTTGACATTGACGATGACAACAAATCCCACAATCCCATGCTACTTCCCGACGTCAACCAAGTACATCTTTTGTTATTGTATTGATTGAGAGACACCTAGCGGCCAAAAACTACATATTGTACATTTAACAGGTAAAAATTTTGAGTCCTATTATATTACTTCTTTATTCTCTTTTCTGTCTGTGGATCAGTTCCTCAATAGTTTCCTCTTCTTGACTACATCACCATTAAATCTCTAGTCTGTATTACATCAAAAATGTAATAAAAAATGTTAATAGGTGTATCTGCTAGTGTAACGCCCAGCCCAATGAGGGCTGGTGTAAACAAAGACTGAGATACGGACTCATTATTTATATTGTTTATTGATCATGTCTTTTGTGTTTCATTATGCCAATGCCTTGCATTATAGTCTTTTGTTGTCCTTTGTATGTGTATATGTCCCTTTACGTTTCGTGTGACACCTCTTTCTAGTTTGGCTATTGCTAGATCAGCAATATAATTTTGATTTATCAAATAACTGAAGGACACAGTAATATTTCAGTAGTGAAATGAGGTTCATTGGATGAACAGAAATTGTGTGATATTCATGAAAACGAAATTAGACCGGTGCATACATTTTGGCACCCCAACAGAAATATTACATCACTATTTAGTTGAGCCTCCTTTAGCAGAAATAACAGCCTCTATATGCTTCCTATAGCTTGTAATTAGTGTCTGTATTCTGGATGGAGGTATTTTGGACCATTCCTCCTTGCAAAACATCTCCAGTTCAGTTAGGTTTGATGGTTGCCAAGCATGGACAACCATCGAACCTAATTGAACTGGTTTGTTGTCTGGAAATCACCCCACCGCTTGAAATCACCCCACAATTTTTCAATGATATACAGGTCTGGGGACTGTGATGGCCATTTCAGAACATTGTCCTTGTTCTTCTACATAAATGCCAGAATAGATTTTGAGCACTGTTTTGGGTTGTTGTCTTGTTGAAATATCCAGCCCCGGCGTAACTTCAATTTTGTGACTGATTCCTCTACATTACTCCCAAGTATCTGCTGATATTGAGTGGAATCCATGCAACCCTCAACTCTAACAAGATTCCCAGTAACGGCACTGAACACACAGACCCACAGCATGATGGAACCTCCACCAAATTGTACTGTGGGTAGCAAGTGTTTGTCTTGGAATGCTGTGCCATGCATTATGGCCCTTGTTATGACCAAATAACTCCATCTTTGTTTCATCAGTCCACAGCACCTTCTTCCAAAATTAAGCTGGCTTGTTCAAATGTGCATTTGCATACCTCAAGTGACTCTGTTTGTGGTGTGTGTGCAGAAAATGCTTATTACACATCACTCTCCCATACAGCTTCACCTTGTGCAAAGTGCACTGAATTGTTGAACGATGCACAGTGACGCCATCTACAGCAAGATGATGTTTTAGGTATTTGGAGGTGGTCTGTGGGCTGTTTTTGACCGTTATCACCATCCTTTTTCTCTCCAATATTTTACTTGGCCTGTCACTTCTGGCCTTAACAAGAACTGTGCCTGTGGTCTTCCATTTCCTCATTATGTTCCTCACAGTGGACACTGATAGCTCAATTCTCTGCGATAGCTTTTTGTAGCCTTCTCCTAACCCATAATGTTGAACAATCTTTGTTTTCAGGTAATTTGAGAGTTGTTTTGAGGACCCCATGTTGCCACTCTTCAGAGAAAAGTCAAAGAGAACAACAGCTTGCAATTGGCCACCTTAAATACCTTTTCTCATAAATTGGATGCACTTGTCTATGAAGTTCAAGGCTTAATGAGCTCACCAAACCATTTGTGTGTTCCAATTAATTAGTGCTAATTGCTCGCCCTATTTGTTAAAAAACGTTTGAAATATCCAATAAATTTCGTTCCACTTCATGATTGTGTCCCACTTGTTGTTGCTTCTTCACAAAAAATTACAGTTTTATATCTTTATGTTTGCAGCCTGAAATATGGCAAAAGTCCGAAATGTTCAATGGGGCCGAATACTTTCGCAAGGCACTGTAGGTGTGATTATAGCATGAGTATGTGTCTAGACAGCTACTTTAACCATTTAAAGTACTAGATATTTAAAAAACATTGAATCATAGCTACAGTTATTGCTTTATTCCATTCCACTTCTAGTGGGTTATCTAGCTAGCTTGCAAACATTAAGAGGAACATCAAAATCCATTTTAAACATTTCAATTGATAACGTTAACATTTGGCTGGACTAGTGACAGGCAAGCATAGCTAGCTTTCCATGTTTTCTGCTTACAGTTAAATTTAAGGGTGAAATGACAATTAATACTTACCTAATCTTTCTGAAACCTAATTGAGTTTTAAGTGTGAAATAAACCCAATATAACTGAGTTCAAGGGGGAACCAATTTTTTAAGGAGAATTTTATCAGACATGTATATTATAATTACTGACCCAATTTGGAGGGATGTCCCAATCTAGGCAGGGTGTTGGGTGTGCCATACAACTTCCACTTCTTAACAATGCTCTGAGTGGTACTCAGAAGAATAGTTTAAGCCTTTTAAATATTTTTGTATCCTTCACCTAACTTGTGCCTTTCCACAACTTTGTCCCGGAGCTCTTTTGAAAACACCATTCCAACCATTGCCTTACAATACTAGAAATGGACATATCATGAAATAGCCAGTTTTCGGTTACACTTTACTTGGAGAGTCTGAAATTCCATGTGTAGGTGTACTACAGGTAGTTTGTTGATGATATGACTATCAACAAACTATCAACAATCTATCTGTTGATAAGCAAATAATTGTGTAGTTTAAGTGTAGGGGTAAGTTTAGAATATGTTTTAGGGTAATGGTTAAGGTTAGGGTTAACAGTAGGGGAATGGTTAAGGTTAGGATTAGTGATAGTTTGTTAAAATGTTGTTGATAGTCTGCAGTTATTGTTATTGTTAATATAATATAAATGTGTTTTACACTTTGATGTTGAGGGTTATTGTAACATCCTACCCAGGACTTATTCATGGACTTCTTTGTGACCTTTTCCAGTGTTTTAGTTTATTCATGTGTTTATTGTTTCTTTGGTTCCCCTTTGCGGTTATGTTCAGTGCTTGGCATGGTGTTTTGTTTTCTCTTCCCAAGTAAAAAAAAGTATATGTAAATATACTTGAAATGTATTTTATTTATCCTAAATATACTTCTAATATATTATTTTGGTATGTATATTTTGAAAGTATACTTCAAATATACTTAAATACATTGAATACATACTTATGGTTAACCATAAGTATACTAGAAGTATAATACTGGAGTATAATTTAAATATACTTTTTTACTTGGGTTTATTGTGTACATATCCCTTTAAGGGTTGTTGCTCCTCTCGCTAGCTTGGCAGTGGCTAATCTCTAGTTAGCAGACGTGTTGTTAATGAGCTGAATGACAATTAGCTGTTACCGGTTTAGTAAGTAGGACTCATTATATAAAGGGCTGCAAAACTAGTGAGAGGTGTCAAGCATTGTGGGAATTCTCCCCTTCACATTGTGGTTACCATTGTTTTGTTCTCCAGCCTGTCAAGGTCCTGTGTCTGCATATTTCGTGTTAGTGTTCTGTTTTTTCGATCTGTCTATCGTTAGTTGTCCAGTGTCCGTGTCACTGTAAGAACACAAGGTTTAGTTTAGGAACGTTTTGTGATATGTCCGTGTAGCAGTTCACCCAGTATGCTATTTATGTACCTTGCTGAGAGCGAGTACAATAAATTCTAAGATGTATTATTCCACACCCGTTATCTCCGGTCTCTCTCCCTCAATCCAAACACCACTATGTGACAGTTATAATGTGTGAATACAGCTGGCACAAGTTAAAATAATTTATTTTAATTTAATTTCCAAGGTGAAATTTGACAAAAGTAAGGAGTATGATGATTATCAGGGTATGATGAAGTTCTCACTGGAAATGAGAACTTGGATGGCTCATTTCCTGAGAACAGGCATTGTCTGCTCTTTTCAAACACTCGTAAAAAAATAAAACTCAAAACACACTGGTGTAGTCTAGCCCTTCATTCCTCTGGCTTCTCCTTCCCCTCCTCATCATGGAAAATTGTTCTTTAAAGGGGACAGGGAAAGTTAACGCACAATGCAGGTGTCTCCATTTCTTCTTAATTGATCATTACCCTCTCATTAAATCCTGTTGCTTGCATGTGTAATACAACAAAAACAATTAGACTCTACTCACTCTATTTTATTACATTTTTATATTTTAGTTATTGATTTTATTGTGAAGGTGTTTCAAATCCTCACCTTGAGGAAAACCAGACAAAAGACATCCTGTTGCCCTCCAATAACTAACCAGAGTCCAATTAGTAGACAACCGGTCCTTTATGAAAATCATCAATGATGCCAGCCAACCGAGCCATGGCCGGTTCCAGCCGCTCAACTGAAACAGATGCTGACATAACCAGGAGCACCTGTCAAAAACTAGTGGGTAACAGCTTCTACCCCCAGAAGATCAGGCTGTTAAATGGTCTAAATTAGTTTGTGTTACACCCCTGAAAAAGTGGAGAAATAATCACGAGAGTGATACGGTGATGTTTTCCTCACTGAAGCTTTTTTACAACAGTTCTACATTTTACAGATCACAGGTTTACAAGAAATAAGTATTTTCGTCAGGTAAAAAGCTTATTCAAGTCAAAACAGCATACACTGTAATTCACTGAAACATATTCTTATTTTTCAATACTACTGTCAAGCACAAAATAGTTTTAGTTTTGTAAACCATAGCTAAACATAGCTAAATAATCACAAATGTCAATAAAGTGCTTGAAAGCCATTATACAAATAACAATGCAAAATGTATTAACTGCGTAACTGTTAATTTACAATTGACATAAAATGGCGGTTACGCTCATTACGAAGCTATTCTTATCTGTAACTAAGCGGGACTCCGCTCACACACACACACACATTACACTCTGCGATCTTTACTAAACTGACAAGTAAAACTGTTACTAACACACATCTTTATCACTCTTGATATTTTAACAAGTAACAAGTTACTACATTACTTGTTTTATCACTTACATACCTGAAAAAGGGGAGAAATAATCACCACAGTGATACGGTGATGTTTTCCTCACTGAAACTTTAGTGTAATGAGGAAAAGACCACGATTTCCCCGAAAAACTTGGCTAAAGACCAAAGCAAGCGATCTCAGGCAAATAGATCAAGAGTATTTAGTAGATCAAAGATTAACACATGTACCTTTAAAATAGGCACCACAAAAGAGAGTAATAAATATAATATTTCCATATCCCTCGTACAATTTTAGCACTTTGTATACTTCACAGATTTTAGCCTTCTATTATATACATTTTATCCCCATGAACTAGTACCAAAAGCATGAACTTTTTACCCTTAAATATTTTAAGAAATTCACAACTATGACATACTAATACCTTTTAGCATATAACAACCTGAGTATTTCCTGAGTATGTCACACTCTCCCCGACAACACAGATGTCGTCCCGACATCACAATCATTGTCGTTTTAACAGTCTCTTATGCACTGGACCTAGAAAATCATCTTCTGTAAACCTGTACTAGAGCATAGGTCAAAGGTTACATTTCAAATAGACCCAACAAGTTATATTCACAGTCCATAAGCAGTTTCTCCTATTATTGATTAAGAGTCCATCAGTTTCAGTGATATATATATAACTCATCTGCAGATTGTCTCGTGTGACAGTCTATGAACTCAGTCAGTAGTCCATGGTCAACCCTGCCAACTCTGTAGCCCCATGTTTACTGAAGTCCATACATGTAGAGTGGCTGAAGACAATATTGCTGCAGTGGTGGCAGCCATGGAACCTGTCCTGGTGCAGGGTAGACAGGGAACAACTGTGGTTGTGGCTGAAGACTGTAGCAGGAAGGGATACCAAGCTAATCATAGGTGATACGTCTTGGGGGGTGTCTCTCTCTTTGTGGCAGCTGGAAGACTGGTTCCTCAGGTTCAGCAGCAGCAAATGAAGGATGATCATCAGGCAGATTTTCAGCAGACAAGTTCATCTTCTCAGCAGGCAGGTTTTCAGCAGGCAAGTTCATCTCCTTAGCAGGCAGGTTTTTAACTGGTGTTGTCTCCTCCAGCTGCTTTTCCACAAGAGGCTAGAGAGAGGTATAGAAGTATCCACCTGTCAAAAAAGTGATTGATGGATGATTTATTGCCCCCCGTCATAAACCCCGCCCCCTTCCTAGCCCACTTCCGCTCCCCCCGTCATAAACCCTCCCCGTTCCTAGCCCACATCCTGTCATAAACCCCTCCCCCCTTCCTGTTTTTTGACCCCCCACCCATGTGAACAACAGCTG